>APFE031420551.1:7302-24633 GCA_000404065.3 Pinus taeda | reverse complement strand
TATGTTCCTTTCAATGTTATAATACATATTTATACATGCCGAAGCATCCAATACCATGGACCGAAAAACCATTGCGTCTAAAAAACATGTGCAAAAATCATGCACAAAACCATAGGTTGGTCCACCCAACCTAACATAGGGTCCATAAAGTGGGGTGACCGGTAGGCCTCAAACCCCCTGTGACCCCCCCTCTAACCCCTCGGTTAACTACGTGGGCTAGTTGTGGAAAGAATATAACACAAACCAACAAAGAGATGGCATTAAAAAGGTCAAAAGAGGTAGGGTTATTATATTTTGGAATAAGAGAGATGAAGGTAGAAGAAAAAGGGGCTAGGATTGGACCAATGGTTTGAGAATATTCAATAACCTCCAATAGATCTTCCCATATGAAATCATATAATTCAAGGTAGAATTTAATGGGTAGGCAATCTGAACCTATATTTTTTCCCTTTTGGAATTTATGGAGGACTTTTTTAAGTTTAGGCTTAGTAAACTTTTCCATGAGACAGTCATTTACATCTTGGTTTATGAAGTTAGGAAAAGGTCCAACCACTTTGAGAATATAATCTATAGTGGCTATATTTGCAACTGTATGTGGCTATATCTAGAGAAAAGGATGCACTATTTTCCATCAAATGTTGTGATTTCCAAGATTGTATCAATGGCCTTTGTGTGATTTTCAATTCGATGATTTTTTTTATATATATTCATCTCCAATATGTATCTAGAGGGAAATGATCTTCATTCTCCATTCCATTTGTCTATCCAATAATATTATTCTTTTATGATATTCCAAGGCTCTGATAAGAACCTTTCGATCGACCAAGATTTTTCCATCTACATTTGGTTAAAATGTCATCTTAGATTAGCTTCCAATGCCACAAGAGTCTTTGAGTCATGTTCTCTTTTTTGTCTTGCCCATGTGGTGATAGTTTCTTTTGAAAATTTCATAGTTTTTTGGAATTGTATGGAGGGAGATTCTCTCATCTTTGAGGTGAAAGGATATCATACCTATTTTATAACTTCATGTAGAGATGTATCTTCAAACCAATGGGGATTAAAAGGAATTGAAAGATTAGAGGGGGAGAATTCCAAGTTGAGTATGACTGGTTGGTCAATTGAATCACCACCCAAATAAACCCATTATTATAGGCATAAGTTTATGTCTAAAAAAGCTTAAGAGACGAGTAAATGGTCCAATATTTTTGTGAATTTCACCTCCCTTTTTCTATTAGTATTCTAGGTGGGAATTAGTTTAGGGGGAGAATATCAATGAGCCCCATATTTCATTCCCCCCCAATGTAAAATTTATATCCCCTTACTATGATTCTTCTAGATTCAAAGAAACATTATTGGAAGATATTGGAACAAAATTATTTCTTATCTAATTAAGGACCATATATATTTAAGTAGATAAGAGACATGTCCAACTCCTTGGAGTGAAGGTCTAGGGAAAGCCTAGATCAAATTGACTAGGCTTCCGAAAGCCACAATTTATGTTCATTCCATCCAAAGATGAGATATATAGATCTACCAAAAGCATAAGTGGCATGAAATCCTTGTTTGGAAGATTTTTCATAGAAGGTTTATAACCTTTTCTCCCTCCACTATTGTCTCTTGTAGGAAAACAATTTGTAGAGAGTGAACCTTAATCAATTTCTTTATTGCCGATTTATTTGACGGGTTGGCCAATCCCTTATAGTTAAAGGAAATTATTTTCATTTAGAAACCTTCTGAGGGGTTGTTTCTCTAAGGGGCCCAAGTATGGATTTCTATTTCTTGAGCGAATCATAGAGTTCACCTATCTCCATGGTATGGAAAGAATATTTTCAACCTCATCCAGAGTGATTTGGGTCTAGTTCTTCAAGTTGCCCAAATCCAATTCCCACATCAATAATGTAATATTTGGAAGATTTAGAGGCTAGAGGAGAGGGGAGGCTAGTTCTGGACCTTAGGTTGTAACGAGGGGAAGGGGGGAGAAAGGCATCCATGGTCCCTAATCCATGGTCTAAGATGATGGAGAAGTTTGAAAGGGGAAAAGATGTAGGAAAAATAATAATTGGGGGAAAATAATAGAGAAGGTAGAAGGAGGCGAGTAAGGATATATCTGAAAGAGAGGCTCGGTGATCATCTAGGAGTAGAGGAGGAGGGGGGAACCAAGGGAAAATAAGAAAGTGAAGGAGAGATATTAGAAATTAACAAGGAAAGGGAGGAAGCCTATAACATATTAAGGAGGTAGGGACCTCCAAATTAGTAATAGGGTGGCTACCTCTTTATGAGCCTTCAAGAAAGGAGCATACTATGGAGAATGAATTCCCTTCGATTGAACCACTAGAACTATCTAAACCTTATGGGATGGAATAAGAGAGACTAAAATTTGAAGTTACTTCCAAAACCATTTATGTTTGGTTTTCTCGAGAAAAAACTCATTACCTTGATGGCCATAAGAATGGAAACATCCAAATTTGTATGGGTTACCCTCATAATCTAGGCTTTGGTAGTGAACTATCAAGAGTTGATCAAGATCACACCAGGAAATATTAATGTGAGATTTAGGCCAACCAGGATATGGACCATACCCATGTACCTTGCAGGTAGGAAGGAGAAATTGGCCTTATAAATAAAAACCTTAAACATTTCTAATTTCCTTGAATATGTCGTCCAATTAGAATATAAAAGATAGGCCAGGTAGCCTCACCCATATTGGAATCACTTACAACTTTTTAAAATGTGGGTCAAAATCAATAGACTATTTTTTTATGTATAGGGCCTAAGAGCCCGAGTTGCCAATTTCCTTGAAGGGTATTCTATGCATTATCTCTTAATGTTGTTATTAATCCCATCCACCCTTTCATGAGAATCATATAGCAGAGGGGATATCCAAGTAGCTCCAAAAAATTAACTCTGTCTATTTATTAAGAAGCAATATTGACATCCTCTTGCTCACAAATCTTCCCACAATAATGAAATCCTTCATTTTGTGTATTTCATGCGACTAAATGTCTTTACCCAACACTAGAGTAGTTTCTTTCACTTTACACTTTACACATTTTCAGTTTTGTCTAGGAGTCTCCTAGATAGGTGGAACCAAGGAGACAAAAATATAGGTAAGAAAACCACCACTGCTAAGCATTTCCAAAGTGAGAAAACCACTTAGAAAACTAGGTTGTTCACTGAAGTATTTTGAAAGTGTGGAGGCAAGAACTGTGCCAACTTGGAAGGGGGATTCACCTCAAATAGGGCATCAATTGCAGAGGAGCTAAAAGTCAAGTCTAACATATTCTGTGAGACCACATTGAGCAATGAGGTATACAATTGCCGGAGAGATAGACAATGCATAATGTGACAGAGAATATGAAATGAGAGAGGGAAGGGGAGTCATCATCTGCGGAGGAAATCTATATGGGGTTGTCTAGATTTAAACCCACTCTGATGAATTGACAAAGAAATCAATAAGTTCCTTTTCCAAAAAAGGAAACAAAATTAATAGGTTAAATGAGGAGGAGAGAAGGGTTGAGATATGAGCCAAATATTTAGAGAGGCCATCATTCAACAAGATTTGTAGAGCAATCTTCTATAAAAAATATTTTTATCCTCTAGTTAGGAACTACATGAGGAACAAATTCTCCAAGTTAGTACATTAAACATAATCATACATTTTTAGTATACTTTAACAAATCTCTTATTTCAATAATATCCACATATTCAAATAACTAGACATCATGCATAATAACATCACTTCTCCCCATAAAAATAAAAAATAAAATTGTACAAATAACTCGACATTGTTATGTATAAGACTTTTACTCTAATCCTTGGGTACTAGATGAACAAGTTTAACCATAAAGCATCACAAACTAACTTATTATAAAATTCATATAAATTACCATAAATGAATCAAAAAAATTGTTGTGATCATCATTTGCATGCTTCTTTGGCCATGATCTATACATACACATATACTATAACTAGCAATTACTCCTGACAGTGCAAAAATTATGTCATTATAAGGTTTATGCACACTTTATTTTCATGAGTATCACACTTCATAAAATATTTTCTTCAATGTTTGTTGCATATATTTTCTCTTTGGGTGTCATTAACATCGTGTTACATGCTTATTCAATTCTTGAGTGAAATGCACTGCATCATGTGGAAAATATGTTTCATGCAACGTAAAATGAAGAGGTAGTTGTGGAGATAAAAGCTTGGAGAATGTAACGTGTTACATAGAGAACATATTTCATGCGATGTTGTTGCATGTAAGTCTTTTTTTTTTGTAATATGATGTATATTATGGAAAACAACATTTTGTATGACATATTGTAAAGGACAAAATCACGTGTCATGTAGAAAAGAGTTTTTGGTCTGTGAGAAATGTTGCAAAATAATTTTTTTTGAGAGCTATGATGTATCACAACAAAAAGATCTTTGTTGTGACGTATTGAAGTATCTAAATGATTAAACCATTGCATATTTAGATCAACAATATCCATTCTCATCATAGTTTGATTTGATCTAGCATATCCATATCCATGTTTGACTCTCTTTCCCTAATTGGTCATGTATTTTTTATAGAGTGGATGGCTAAGGACACATAGACCCTTGGGTAGTTATTACATCATAACAAGGAATTTCTAGATACATACAAAATTTCATTGCTTGTAAAAAAGGAAGAGAAGAAAGGGTGTAGGGATGCGAGGAAGAGTATATAAGAAGAAGAATATAACAAAACACACAACCAAACACCAAAGTTACTTGAAGTTAAAGTCAAATCTCCATCATTCTAAGGCATCAAGGCATTGCAGGAATTATGGTCCCTTGAATAGAAAAATGAGGGAAACTAATGGGATTTGATGAGTATGTATTTTTGTGAAGAGGAGGAGAATGGAACCTAAGGGGTTTATAGGAATCTTGGGGTTTATATTGCATTTTATTCCTATTTTTTATGACTTAGGAAGTTTGTAATCATTGTCAAAAGTAATGTGCATGATGTCCATGAACCTAAACTTGTATAAGGGAACCACAAAACTTAAACTTCACATGTTCATTATGTTGGAAAAGGTTCCCACTTGGATCTTTGAGTGTGAAGCTATTATTGGGGATATTTTCAAAGGGTTCCTAGAAATCATAACAGGTGAAGTTTTACATCAACAAATAGAAAATTTAAAGAGATTATTATGTTAGAAAAGGCAATTGAGGTATTCATGTGAAGCAAGCTTTGGCCTCACAAGAGCATGGACCAAAGTAGTAAAGTAGGAACATTATGTCGTGATGGTTAGGTATGGCAGGATAAAAGTATAACAAGACATATATGCAAGGTTGAGTTGGATGTCCAATTGAGAGATGGTCGCCATCTAACAACATATAAACAAGCACTAGATATGCAAGAAAAAATGAATAAAGGGGAGATCATGGATGCCCATCCAAAAATGATCAATGGATTTAGACACATTCAAAAGTCTCATCATGTCATGTGCTTCTTTAAGGGAAAACACATCACATTTTAGGTGACAATAATTAATAAATACTACAAAGGTTTAAATAATTATTCAAAAATATATTCAAGAACATTATTTATTTTGTAGTTTTGGAATATCGAAGCATGATATTAGAGAACATAAGTGTAGTTTTGAAACCTGTACAAAAATTACTTGCAATCGAGTTCTTAAAAACAAAAAAATTTAAAATGGTGAGTGTTACCCACCATTTAATGGGTGATGTCCCTAGGAGAAAATTTTTCTCCAAGATGGTCCTCAACCGGTAGCTAACAACCCCTTGCAACCACCAACTAGATCCTTGTTCCATTTCTATACCACCTGAGCCAACCATGTGGTCCCTCACCCATCTGCCATGATTGTATGTTTGAAGGTGGGCCTCCCAAACCTAAAGGTATGCCTTGCTATTTGGTAATTGAGTATTGTAGTTTTTTTATCATGGAAACTTCTGGGCATGGATTAGTGGGGGGATTCGACGGAAAGAGTGGGCTAGGTCTATGATATTGTCCCCTAGACCCCTTTTGCATGTTAACCTTGTTTTATAGTCCTATGGGATCTCTTTTACTGACCATTTGGTTTTAGGTATGGTATTTAACGGGAAACCCTGATTTTGGTTGTGTGGTTACACTCCTCCATTTGCATATATTGCCCCATTTCCACTCATTATTACCCCATTCATCATTTCTCCCCCATGGGTCCACATTTCTCTATTGGGTCCACACAAGGCTACTTCTCCCCTTCCCCTTGCCCACACCTTGGTTCAAGCTTAGAAAGATGCCCTAGAGGTTGATGCAGCTAAAAAGAAAAGAAAAATCATAGTTGGTCACATTCTATAGGAAAATGTACCACAAAATGAAAAATATGGTGGGGACAAACAAATTTATCACGTGGGAAAAAGCTAATACATGAGCTCTACCCCATCATCATGGCCAACACCCTGGTTCCTATAGGTTCTATCAGACTCCTTCATCATATAGGAACCCATGATCGTCCAAACCCATGGTGGAAAATGAACTGCCCCACCTTAAAAGGGGGTATCCACTGCTATATCTCACACATCATGCTCTTACCCCTTGAGCCCTGAGTAGCTAATCTAAGAAAAATCATAAAATGACAAAAGTCATATAAAGAAGGGTGGAAAAATCAAGGTCGAGGCACCTCATGTACCACAATTTCTCCCTCCTATACACTATATACCCAATTGTGGGATTCCCTTTATTGGCTACCCTTGTACCACATCATGTGGCCCAACGATTCCCCTTCTCATCCCTTACTTCATTCACCTCTCTATCACATACCGCCACCTTTTCAAGGATGTAGCTTGAACATATTATCCCATTTAGAATTAGAAACCACCTAATAGGATACTTGGTTAACCCCTTTTGGAGCTTGGAGACATTAGAACATACCGAAGCCCGTTAAGGAAGGGCACGCCATTATTAATTCCCCATCTATGGTCCATGGTTGGTAAGATCATTTACTCAATTTCTCTAATGGCTTGTTGTATTGTAAGGCTAGGGGACGCATTGGATCTTAAGTCGGATTGCAGATGGTGTCTATCTTGGGTTTGGTCTTCCTTTACGGGATACTAACTCTCCAGAGGACCACATTGGAATATGTAGGGTGTGTGTTGAGATCCATGGGCCTCCACAATAATAGAAAACACTCCATGGGTCCCCGAGGATGTTTGAAGATTGGTCGAGATTCACCTATTGGATGAGGAAGATTCACCTCGTTCACCTTTGCCCAACCAACCCCACAGATGTTCCATGCACTTGGTAGCTAACTCAGGACTTGCAGGATGATGTGGCATTACCTACACCATCATCATATCCCTTACAGATGATCTACAAGAATCTTCGACTCATTTGGAGATCCAAGAGGTTATTATTATGCCCCCACACCCACTTGTAGCACCACATGTTTATTGTTTGGAGAACAAGGGGCCAACCCCTTTTCCATCACTTTTGAGGGCCTATGGCACCTATGGACCTCATCAGGCCTCTTGGAAGGGCCCTATGGCATGTATTATTTATCATCTGGCCTCTTAAGAGGCTTATTATTTCATTTGTGAGTTAGTTTTGTGGGCTTGTCACCAAAAGTTAGGTTATTAACACATTATTTTATTTTTTGGGGCTTATGTAGGCCTAGGAGACTAATTCAAACTCCTCATTAGTGTATAAATACAAGTGAGATGAGCTAATTTTCTCATCATCACTTTGGATTGGATATTTTCTCTCTCTTGAGAATTTCATACTTTTTCTTAGAGGATGAATTGAAGCTTTATGGATGAATTTTGATGCTTGGATTTGGTTTATCTTATCTTGGAGCTTCTCTATTGTCAAATTGTGGATGGTTGGATATTTTATATTACATGTAAGTACATGCTTGTAATGTTATTATTATTTTACTTTGTCATATACATTGGATTGGGAATTTTGCTATTTTTAGGGCTAATTGTTGCATGCATTTACTGCTTAACTTGTGGAAATTTGTCCCTATATAACATCTCTCAATGTATTGGCCATGTAATTTTTAATGAAAGTTCCTATGGATAATTCTATCAATGAATTCATCTTGACAAGCCATCATCTTTTGCAAGTCGAAGTATAAAGCTGTAAGATTACTTCCCTTTGCCCTAGAAGGCAAGTGAGGTAGTCTTAAGGCCTTCTTGAATAAGAAACAAGGTCCTCGTTCATATTTATCCTAGATTCCATTCTCCCAATACTAAGGCACTGATCTACCAGGACGTGGTCGCTCCAAAATCAACTCTTTTTCACCTTCTTCTATGTATAACCAAGTTGGATCACCTAGGGTATCATTTTCCCAACAAATTAGCCCTCCAAAAAGTTCAATCTGATAGCCTCTCTTGCGTTGGTGTGCCCTCAAGGTCTCCTCCAATTTTGAATCCATTCCGACAGTGGATTTGTGAGATAACCGAAGTCCTAGCTCCGAGATAAAACTTTTCCCTGGTATCCCCAAGGCTAGTGCCTCATAGGATCAATTCAACACCTTTAAGTGATTTTTTTTTTTTGATCCTTCCCCCCTCCTTGTCTGGGTTAAGAAAATCATTAGTTGCTAAATTATTTCCTCCTAACCTAGGTTAGTTCCACTTGGTCATGTGTGGTCCCACTCCTTTGAAAAGACATTCTTCAAGAACCATCTGGGATACCAATTACAATAAGGATTTTAGGGATTGGGAAACGCTTTTTCAAGTTATATTCCTTAAACCTAACCCTCAAATACCCACACCCTTCTCCTAGAAGACATTGTGCCTTGCCTAGAAAGCAAGCAAGCTACATTCTTGACCCTCTTCTGGAAAGGATTTTTTGGGTCACTTTATATCCATTTGTTGATTTATCCTTCATTTGTGACTCCATATATACCAAGTCTCTTCCCATCACTGAAAGTTCATAAATAGTAGGGAGCCTTAGCTGAGGTGATGGTGGGATATGTTTCCATTAGTTTCCCTTGGTCTAACATTTGGCCCTTTAGGAATCACCTTTAGGTCCCCTGCAAGTTTGAGTGGTAATAGTGAGAACATAAACATGTACACATAGATTTTATCTCGGAACCCTAAATTGGGAAAACCAGATTGATTTTTCATTATATTCATTGCAATGTTACAATACATTATATACATGGTGAAGCATTCATAAACCCCAATACATTAAAATTTGATTAGAACATAATCATAGTTCCCTTGACCAGTTCTAAAAAATACCATGGGAAAATACCATCATGCCCAAAACCATGCGCAAAAACCATGGATAGGTCCACCCACCATCTCCCGCCCCATTCTTGGGTCCGCATAATTCTTTTTCCTGAGGTGCTGTCGTGAACCTCGTGTAGGGGGGCTACTGCCCCCCCGTTGTGCTTGACACAATGTAACAACACGTGGTGCTATTCATGGAAAGAATATAACACATACTCAATAATAAGAAACAAACTGGTTATTTATTATCATGGAACCAATTAACGCATAATGATTTCTACTCCTCAAACTCACAAAAGTAGATACATTCCATTAAGGGATTGATATGTTCAATAATATTTAATTTATGTAATGATCAATGTGTAATAAATATAATAATGAAAGATTAAAAAAATATAAAAGAGGCATTACTTATCAAATTATTAATTTCTTAACACCATTTCTAAGACAATCATGAGGCCACTGAATGAATACTTCTATAAATAACTCAAATATATACATTACTTGGATTAATGAAACTAAATGTGGAAGAAAAATGAATAATATATGTTAAACACATTGACTTTTAGTATGGTACTTGAGTTCAAATATGGTAATGACATCATGAAGGGTGCATGGTAAGTCCTTTAGGTATGTGGTTCATTGCATTGGACTTGGGGTAATGGCCTCATATAGAGGGGGAAGAGCTCAAGTTTTTTTTTTGGTCAAGTAAGGGTGGAGTCTTCAATTAACTGATAAAAGGATTACATATGGTACACGCCTTTACAAGTGTAAAGACCAACAAAAGGCAGACCCGTTGATGATTAACGGACAATAGGGTCAAAAAAACCCAAAACCTTACACACAAAACCTCCGACCATTTTAAAACCCGATGGCCATTCGATAAGAACCCTATTGATCCGACAGTCCTCAAAGAAATCGCATTGGAAACTTACGCGACCCTTACCTGCTTCACGGAGCAGATAGAGAAAATAAATCATTAGTGTATAAAACTTCAGGTCTGCTCTTGGACTTAACCTCCGACCATTTTAAAACCTGATATCCTTTCGATCAAGAACTCAAATGATCCGACGGTCCTCAATGATATCACACTGGAAACTTGCGTGACACTTACCCAATTCATGGAGCTAATAAAGATTATAACCCATTGGTCTATAAAACTTCGGGTTTACGCTTAGACTTAACCTCCGATCATTTTAAAACCTGATATCCATTCGATTAGACCCTTTTTATCCGACGGTCCTCAAGGATATCGAATCAGAAACTTGTGTGACACTTACCTGCTTTATGGAGCCGATAAAGATTATAAACTATTGATCTATAAATCTTCGGGTCCGCTCGTAGACTTAACCTCCAAACATTTTCAAACCCGATAGCGATTCGCTAATGAAGGCCATCAAAACCTATGGCCTATGACCCTTCAACTAGCACACTATTTACCAAATACTCATCCCTTGTAGTTAGCTATGACTTAAGCATTGACTGTGGGATCAACGGTTAGGATTTACTGCGACACTTCAACCAGGCTCAAGGACTTCCGCTCTCTCCTACTTTCGCTAGCCTTCCTCCTATCTTTGGCCACCTGTCGTTAACAATCATCACGCAGTTTACCAGAGAGTACAAAATCCCAATCATACCGAATATAGCTTTCCTTACATAGCACTCCTTCATTTACCAGACGATTAGCTAACATATTGGCTTTTCTTCCCACATGAACGAAGTTGATGGTTCTCAGGGTTCACAAGTGGGAATGAATACTTTGAAAGACCTGCGATAGCCTCTAATGTTTTGACACTTTTCCAGGTGTCATTCCATTACACATTTTCTTGGTTGCATTATTGACCAATTCAGAGTCAGCTTCAATGGTGGCGTTGTGTAGATTTGACTCCATCAGGATTTCCAAGCACTGCTCTAAGGCCATGAGCTCCGTCATGTTATTAGTGGAAGTCCGCAAATGACTGTGAAAGATATCCTTTATGCACCCCTACTCATCTCTTATGACACCACCGAATCTAGCCATCCCTGGGTTGCCCTTAGAAACCCCATCTATATTGATTTTCAAAAAACCATGAGGAGGAGGCTGCCAGATATCTTTACCAACAGTTGTTTTGCTCACACCCTTGTCAGTGCCTTAGGGAACTAGAGAATGGATACCAACTGTAGTAGTATGCGAGCATCCTGGGGCAAAGGAGGGTCCTTAAGGATTTTCCACATAAGGGCTCCTATTGTATCTTTGAGCTGTTGTAAAATTTGGACAATGATGTTCTGGGTCGAGCCTGTTTTGTTCTTGAAAATCCTGCTATTGCATTCTTGCCAGACATCCAAGATAATAAAGCCTGGAACCAGAGTCCAAGCCTTGTTAATTATTTCATTACCTGAGAAGTATTTCCTCCAGTTCTTCAAAGTGTTGCTGATGCTGAGTCTGTCCCTGTCAGTTTTCCTGAAGACTGAGGCCACCTAATCCGACAAGGTAGAGGTGAAGTGGCAGAGGTTTAGTAAATGTTCCATCATCTCCTCCTGTAAGCCACATAGATGGAATTTGGATGAGCCAAAAAATCCCATTTTCAGAAGATTCTCCCATGTGAGAATTTTCTTTTGGTGAACCAACCACATAAACAACTTGATTTTCATCCATTGTGAGTTCTGCCAAAGGTCATTCCAAACCTGGTCAGGGTTTGGATAATCAATACCTAGGGTCATTCCTTTAACTTCTTTGAGGTTAAAGGTGCCTTTGGTGTTTCGACCCCATCTCAGTTGGTCAGATGAGGATGACACCAAAATCTTCCTTTGCTCCAAGTCAAGAGAAAGAGAATTCACCTAGGCCTTCAAAGGACTCTCTTCACTATAACCAAGATCCTTCCACATTCTCCATTTACCAGTGTCCCTTACATGATCCTAGAAGTCACTTACCATAAGTAAAAAATTGTTGTCAGTGTCATTTTTGAGAGCAGTTAGTTCTTCTCTAAAAAAATTTGGTTCCTGCTACCAATTATCCTCCCAAAACTAAGCAAGGTTCCCAGGTCGGATCTCCCAAAAAATATCCTACTGGACAATGGCTCTATTCTCTCAAGCATGGTTCCAAATTTGGGGGCCCTTGATGAGCCCTGACATTCAAATATGATCCCTCTCTTGCCAATTGTTTTCATATTTCTTCTTCCAAAGCTTGGCCCAAGGGGTTGCCGATTCCTTGAGCCATCTCCACCAAAGTTTGGCTCCCGAAACTCAGTTGAGGGTTTTAGTGTCATGAAGCCCCAAATTGCCATGGGCCTTAGGTTTGCAGAGCTTGTCCAAAGCTACCAAAGGCCACTTCTTTTTCCTTCCCCTTTGCCCTAAAGAAAATCTCGTTGAATACTCTTGATTTGTTGCATAACTCCTTTAGGAGCAGGAAGAGATGAAAACATGAAAATGGGTATAGCTTGCAGAACAACCTTTGTAAGCACAAGACACCTCACCAAATTTAAAGACCTGTAGGTCCATTTCTTGACTTTGTCCTGAAGTTTATTAGTTATCGGCTCCAACACTCCCTTTCTCAGAGTTTTGTAAGTAAGAGGCGTTCCAAGGTACTTGGAAGGTAACTGATCCCTTTGAAACCCGAGAATTCTGGTGAGGTTCCTCTAAATAGAAATGTTAGTGTTAAAAAGGAACACCTTTGATTTGTCAAGGCTCACCTCTATACCATTGGCCAAAGAAAAGTCGTTTAGATTTGTTTGAAAGCTCTGGCTTCCTTGACCATAAGAATGCCCTACAACACTGTGTCATCAACAAATTGTTGATGAGTAGAAGTAGCACCATCTGGGGTAAGTTTCAGACCTTGGATTCTTCCTTCAACATTTTCCATTTTGATCGCTCTGCATAGCCCTTCAATCATGAGAACAAAGAGGAAGGGGGAGAGCGGATCCCCTTGTCTGAGACCCCTAGAAGGCATAAAGGTTCTAGAGGGAGAGTCGTTAAGCAGAATGGAGAAGCTAGCCATGGATACAAGGGCCATAACCCATCTTATCTAATTGTGGTCAAAGCCATAAGCTCTTAGCACTGCCCTGATGTAAGACCAACTTAGCTTATCATAAGCTTTTGCTAGGTCAATTTGCATGATCACATGATCATACCAACTTTCTTATTGCTCTTAAGAGAGTGTACCACCTCGTGAGCTTGTATGATGTTGTTGAGAATCTGTCTTCCTTCCACAAATCCAGTTTGCTCCTTTGAGATGAGAGCATGAAGAAGAGGCTTGAGTATGTTAGCGATCACTTTGGAAATAATTTTGTACACGACATTACATAAGGCTATGGGTCTGAATCTATTCGGTGTCATAGCTTTTTCCTACTTTGGAATAAAAGCTATGAAAGAGGTATTAAGAGCCTTCAAAATAGTTTTGGATATTCTAGAGTCTTCCACAACATCAAGGATATCTTGTTTGACTGTTTTCCAACAAGCTTTGAAGAAGTCCACATTGAAACCATCAGGGCCAGGATCTTTCCCATTTTTCATCTCATCGATAACTTCACTAACCTCCTCTTCAGACACTGGCCTGTTAAGATTGTGGTTGTCTTCCCTGGGTACAAGCTTAGGAATGACTTTGTGAATTTGTTAATGAACTGAGATCTGTCGACGAGAGGCTCCTCTGCTATGCTAAGGAAGTGTTGAACTAGGACAGATTCCATTTCTTTGTGAGAGATGAGCTATTTCCCTTGAGAATCTTTAAGTTTTGAAATTCTTTTATGAGATCTGTGATCCAAGGTTGATCTATGAAAAAAATTCATGTTTCTTTCTCCTTCTCTAATCCACTGCACCCTCGATTTCTGTCTCTAGAAAATTTCCTCTTGCATGCACCGATCTTCCCATTCGTTCTGAAGGGAGTTAGTCTGAATTTTTTGTTCCTCGATAAAACCTTCTAAGATGATGATTTGATTAATCCCCTGGAGTTTCTGCTCAACTTCTCTTTTGGATTTAAAAATATTACCAAACTCTTTTTTTTCGAATCTTTAAGCTTAGATTTGATGTGTTTAAGTCTCTGCTGCAACATGAACAATTTAGTGCCTTGAATGGGCATATATTTCATCCACCATTTGTCAATATTGTCAGTGAAGTCAGGGTGAGAGAGCCAGACATTTTCAAACCTAAAAGGTATGTTCCTCGGTGTACCCATAAAATTAGCTTCAATATGGACATGCTAGTGGTCCGAGCCTCCGAAGGGAAGGAATGAAGCTAACATATCAAGGCCTATGAGAAGGAGGTCCTCTGAAATTATGAATCTATCTAGTTTAGAGGTGACTTGAGAAGCCCCTCCCCTCTTATTATTCCAGGTAAAAGTGCCATTTACTATTTTGGTGTCCACTAGCCCCATGTTATTCATGAAGTTCTTGAAGGCAATGGAATCTTTGCCTAGTTTTATGGTACCACCTTTTTTCTCTATAAGAGATCTGATCATATTGAAATCCCCTGCCAAAATCTAGGGCATATCAAGATGTCTCTTTTTTAGCTCCTCAAGGGAGGTGATAAGCTTAAGTTTGTCTTCTAGTTTTTTAGGACCGTAGATGTTAGTGATCATGTAGATCTCCTTATCACCCAAAGGTTGAATCACCAGCGATAGATAGTTCCTAGAAGCTTTAGCATATAGGATTCCAAGTTTTTGAGGATCCCATAGAGTAAGAATCCCACCAGCCTAGTTATCCGCTTTAAACTCTAGATACTCATACTTGATTAACCATTTGCTGTGTATCTCTATGATCTTGTCCATCAAACATTTTTTTCCTGAATAAAAAACATATCTTATTTTTCTTCTTTTATTCTACAGCTAAGATTTCTTTGTTTCCTTTTACTTCCTAGACCCCTAATGTTCCAGGTTGTAAGCTTCATTAAGAAAGGTTTGTAAAGGAGTAACTAGTAAGATCCCTCATCTTATCTGAGTTAATCATAAGTTTCCCACATTTGGTCAGCATCTCATTCTGTTTGTTTCTTCCTCTTTTCCTACCTGGGTTCTTGGAAGAATGCATCAGTGTATCCTCCATCGTTTTCACTCCCCTATTCTCCTGGCTATCATGGTTTCTTTTGACTCCAGAACACTTCGTTTGTGATCTCCAGAGGAAGCGTTGTTGAACCCTGTCAAACTCCTCTTTTGGCAGAGAGTCTACCCCTTTGGTGATTCCCTGCTCCAGAAACTTTTCTAGATCTAAATTCTCCATCTCTAGAATCTCCTGTAGTTCATGGTCTTCCATTGTAGCCTCACTTGGGGTCATCTCGTGGTCCCTACTGAGCTCCATAATGCTCGACATATCATCCTTTTGTTTGTTGTTTTCTGGTATATCCTCCATATTAGCATCCCTTTCCTTCTAAGTGGGAATATTCTCTGATTCTCGGTTTGTCTCATTGTTTTCGACTTCTTCTTCTAAGATCTTGAAACTATTATGGCTTGGTTGTCCATCTTCATTAATTTTCTTTTGGTACCGCTTGCCTCCGTTCCCTTTACCCCCAACCTTAGTAAAACCTTAGGAATCCTTACCTGTAGTGGCTTTTGTATTGCTCTCTAGCTTGTTCAATGGGTAGTCCCTGTATAGGTGCCCGTGTCCATGGCACTTACAACACCTAAATGGGATGTGTTCATAGTCCACTTCCTGCACCCATTCCTCGTCATACACTTCTAAAATGATTGCATCCGGAAGTGCCCAGATAAATCCATTTCCACACATATCCGGGTGAAGGAAGTGTATTTTCCTCTTAGAGTAGCATTTGAGATCTTTATAAAATGCCCTAGCTTGTTGTCGATAGCCTTTAAAGACTTCAGCAACCAATAATATAAAGGAATGGAGTAGATTCTTATCCATACCGGTATTGATGTGAAAATTTATCGTTCTGGGACAAAGTTCATTACCGATGGTCACATATAAAGGTCTGCAGCAGCGTAAAAATAGGGTCCTCCTGTTGTGGTGAAAACACAACCCCCCCATTATTGACTTGCTCAACTAAGATAATGGGGACCCTTTCTATAAAAATTTTGGCTAAGCGCCCTTTTTGGATTTTTATTTTAGTTGATTGCCCTACGCTTCTGTTAGTTTTTAGTTTTCTTTCGATTCTTGTTTTGATTGCTTGGTTAGAATCAATTTTTTATAAGCTTCACATTGATGCTTGTTTCGCCTCATTTGGTCAACTGGTTTGAAAATGGCACTCATTTGAAAATCCGATTATTTAGCTAGCCTGGGTTAAAAATGCATAAAATGTACTACATCGCATTTTGTAAATAAATTTGTCCAATAACACATTCAGTTTAAATATTAGCTCGTAGAGGGTTTTACTAACATTTTTCATTATCCAGCCAAATAATTAAGCATCGGGACTTAAGAAACTCACTCCAATTTTCTAATCAAATCTTAATCTCGAAAAAACCAAACGTTCAAGTGGCTGTAGTTTATTTTTATAATTTTTCATAGTTGTAGTTTTATTTTTTAGTTATAGTTTAACAACTTATGTTCATAAAAACAAAACAAAAAATGAAAATTTAAATTTAAAATTAAATTTTAAAACAAACCAAAAACAAATAATATTAAATATTAATTTAATTAATTTAATTATTGATTTAATTAAATTAAAATTTAATAAAAATAAAAAATAAAATAATTAAATAAGTTATCGGGTCGGGAGTTCATTTTATGAACCCCGATATACACACCTCCTTCCTCCCGATATGCCGACCCGATATGCACACCCCCGACACCATAGAAACTCATCGGATCGGGCCTTTGACATTACCGATATCGGATCGGGCCTTTGACGTTAGGCCCCCGATATCATCTTCCTTCCGATGAGCCCGAAATTCATAAGGCATGGACGGCATAAGTTGTGGTTTGTATTAGTTTGAATGTATTCATACGTAGGAATAAAGTTGGAGTATTTAACGTAGGTTATGGTGAGTTATGTTAATATAATAGGTTAGTATTTTATATTAGTTTAAATGAGTGAGGTTAGTTAGGGTAATATATTGTGTTAACGTTAGTTCATATATTAGTTGATATATATAAGTGGGATAATTTTAATATATATTATATATAGTGATATAACTAGTTTATAATTTTTAATATATATTAGTTAATATATGTAATATGTAATATTATATTATTTAAAATA
>APFE031420540.1:17629-38080 GCA_000404065.3 Pinus taeda | reverse complement strand
CACATATATATAATACAAAACCTATGTATATTTTATTCATGCATTTTCTTTGCCGCATTTAGCTAGCAATATTCCCTTTTCTTTCTAGCATACTTTGTTTATGAGAAGATTCCTTGTGCAAGTATTTCAATGACCACTCTTGTGCGAAATGTGGTTGGAGAAGCTGTGTTGGCAAGGCAAAAAAGATATAGTTATTCTCTTCCGCAATAGTTAGTTCTCTCAATAGGCTTTTTTTTACATCTTTGTTCTTTACAAATTCATAGTTTGTTTAGAAATTTCTTTCAAGCATAGGAAGCATAATCCTATGTGGTTGTAGGTCATATGCTACTATAAGATAGATTTCCTTTTATTCCAATAATGAAATCTTGAATAAAATTAACTCATCCTTTCCTTGTTATTTCAATTTTTTGTAATTTGCACTCCTAACATGCTCTACATGTTTTGCAAGATTGAGTAACTTTTAATGTGTGTAGGCCCTACTACTGGATTGCAGAGTGTAGTACTATCCCTTAATCTCCTCATTATACCATCATCTCCTTCCTTCTTCCCTCGACGACATCTTCAAAAACACTATTCATCGAACGTTTACTTATATTTTGCTAAAGACCACCATATGCATCTTTCCTTATACAAAATGGGCTCTTGTGGGGTATTAAGCTTGGAAAGGACATCATACAACCTTATTATAGGTCCCTGATTTTAAACCTTTTTATCACCTTTTTAGCCCTCAAAATTCTCAAGAATGCAATCCTGGTGCAAAATAGAGAAATCTTGTAGCATCATGTAGGACTGGGAACAAGCCCTCCAAAGTTGACCATAATTGTACTTAAAGCTTTATTTTTGTCTCCTAGACTTTAATAATGCCCCTTAGGCTTTGAAATCATGATTGAGGAAAATTAGAGACCACTTAGGACTTTCCTTTTCGCTGCTGCAATTCATTTATGCAATTAAGATTAGTAAATAGGTTCATGAATTCAATGAAACAATGATGATTTACATGACTACCTAATGAGGCATTTATTAACTTTGTTACTAGGATACACCCTCTTTGAATGCAATGATCGAAGGTTTATTTCATTCTTTCTACTTTATGGAAGTTAGATTAGGTTTACTTTCTTTGTTTTATGCTTCTTAAGTTGGGGCTTCCATTTCAAGCAATGTTATTAACTATGCATAGATTTGGTTTCTCTTCGATGCAATATTTATATTCTGCAAGTAGATTTATGTTGATATTTTGAAAGTAGATTGTCTTTTACATTATGCAAGTAAATTAGCTTTTACATTTATACAATTAGGTTAGCTTTACATTTTTTCAAAATAGATTAACATTTCAATTTCTGCAAGTAGATTAGAACTTTCCTTTTATGTAATTTCTTCTTCTTGCAACTCGGGATTCAGTGATAGATTGGTTTCTGTATACCTAGGTTTGTTCCATTGCCTAAAAGTAACTTGACTATCTATTAACCTACTATGCATATAATAATGCCACCTCTTAAGTTTGTAGAAACCCTGGGTTGATAATTAAAGTTGGCAGCCTTGGGAATTGCAACATTCTTGTTACAATACTAGGGCTCATCACTTTTTGGTGTTGTTTCTAGGAAAGTGTCCAAGTATGTGTTGTTTCTACTTAGATTTTCTTTCTTTTCCATTTTACTTTCACCTTGCATCAAGTTTGCTTGTCTTAAAAATTCAGAAAAAAGGAAAAAAAGATAAAAAGCACATATAGTTATTTCATACCTCATAAGATTAGGGTTAGCCTATGAAAATTTCTACCAAAACCCCCCACCCATTCAAGTAATCAATCATCACTCTTCTATGGTAACTGTGAAGCTCCTACTCTAACCACAGTGGAGTTAGAAAATCTTTTAAGTGAGTAGCTATATATCTTTTAAAAACCCATGGGGGAGGAAGAATGCATCATAACCACATCACCTACCCAAAAAATAGTTGAAAGTAGCTATATTGAGCTCTTTCTTCTCAGGGAAACCAATGGGGAATTAAATTTGAAAAACATAAGCCCCACTTCTCTCCCTCGCTTCCATGGCCTAGCATATGAAGACACTAATACATTCATTTTTGTGTTTGTTATGGTTTATAAAACCTAAGATTACCCTTTTGATGATCACATGTTAAAGTTGTTCGCTTCTACCCTCAAGGGTGGAGTCATGCGCTGGTTCATGAGCTTGAAAGGAGGCAAAATCACCACCTAGGCTCAAATGAATCAAGATTTTAATAAAGCATATAAGGAATATTATAGGTCAAAAGGAACAAAAAGGGAGCTCTTGAGGATGACCCTAGTGCCAGATAAATCCTTAGAGGATTATGAAGAATTATTCGAACACAACTATACAAGAGTTAATTATACCCTTGACCCAAAATCCTTGAAGTTTGTACTTCTCCAAGGTTTTAGGAAGGATTTGATGGAGACCCTCAATATGGCATCTGGTGGAGACATTTATTAGATAACTTATGAAGACATCAAAACAACATTCAAGAATCATTCTAGGGTTGCAAGGAAGAGATGTATGTCTAGCCAAGGCTTGGTCAACTCTTCTCCCCCTGCCTCAACCATCAAACATGAAAAATGGAATACTATAGACGACTTTAAGAGTGATATGTTGCACACATTTTCCTTGCAAATAGATACTATGCATTTTAAAATGAAGTAATTGGAGGCAGAAAGGGCACAACCTATATTTTCCCCTAGATGCACCAAGGCACGCACAAAAAATGAGTGGCCACTGAATGTCATAGAGGTTTGCTTTGTTTATGAGGAGAACCATGCAACTAACAAATTTCCTTTTCTTCATGGCCTGAAAGCTATATATCATGGGGCATAGGGTGGCTTGGAGGAATTTTGGTCCTTCATCTAAAGGATGTCACAAGGTCCTTGGCCATATCATCAAGGCATGCAACATGCACACTATCCTCCTTTCAATCTAAACTAGAGTGGACCCTTTTAGCATCGGTATCCTCCAACTCACTCAACTTAGTCCATTCCCTCTCCTTGGTCCTATTCTCTTGAGCCTATCCATCCATGTGTCCAACCATATCAACCTAAACATCCTTAATAAATGCCCCAGGAAGCCCAATCCCTTACCTTACTACCTCCTACTCAACTTGAACCATAGCTACGACACAATAATCAACCTAAGAAACCTTAGATGTCTGCCCAACCAAATTTGAACCTAAACAATAAGCAATCCCAATAGCCCTACAGTGGGGAAACATCCTATCCAAATTAGGCTATAAAAATCCAAGAGATCAACCTTAGCTTGGGAAGGTGCTTTCAGATGCTCACCCACCTTCTCTACTTAAATGTATTGAAGAAGAAAAGGAAGATAGTGCCCCTCAATCCAATGTACCTCCATATACTGAAAGGTTAGTCAAATCTAAACAAAAAACCCTAGAAGAGTTTGAAATTCTAGGAGAACTAGATAACCTATGTGTTAAAATACCCCTTCTTCCAATCATCAAACATTTTCCCATCTATAAAAATCTTATTAGGGAAGAATGTTTCAAGAGACTTGAAAGAAGAAAAATAGATGCCCCCACTATCAATGTTGTTGGGTAGTTGTATGGTCTATTTCTTGGGAAGGTTATCTCTCCAAAGAACTTAGATCTTGGTAACCCAGTAGTAGGTGTGCACATTTACAATATTGTAGTCCCCAAGACACCGATTGAACTATGGGCTGCAATCAATGTCATGACCAAGGAAACTATGTTGAAGCTCAACCTGCAAGGTGCCTTGATAAAAACCACCAAAGTGTTGTAACTTGCAGACAGATCAATAGTAGCCCCCGAGGGAGTTATTGAGGATGTGATTATTAGAGGAAATTTTAGTATAAAGGTGCCCATGAAACTTCCATGTTCATAATATGGAAAAAAAATAAAAATCCTTTAAATTTAAAAAGAGGTGCATGTAAATATTTTGGATGGAAATACAAAAAAAAAAACTTTTTTTAATTGTATTTTTGGATTATCTCCTTACACATTTACTCAAATTTCAAATGTAGACACTCGCTAGATGTGGAATTAAATTCCGCATACAAAAAGCACTCGTTGTGCATACTTTTTAGGAGACCCACATTGATAAAAATTTAATATACAATAAAAACGTATGTTCAACATATTTTTTTGATGTATCTTCAATTTTAATCAATGTGAGTCTTCTCAAAAGTACGCATAATGGTTAATCATTGGATGTGGAACTTAATTCCGAATCCATTTAGTGTATACACTTAGAACTTGAGTAAACCTATAATGAGATAAGCCAAAATTACAATTTAAAAAAAAAGTAGTTTTCATTTCTCCCTCAAAAATTCATAACTCATATTTTTTATTTTCCTATTATTTTATTATTTTTCCTTAGGAGGCCACTTTTAGGCTGAAATTTCCTCTAATGATTGTCCATCGACTCTTGCGAATACCCCACAAAATTCCTTTTCATCCAACCCAAAACCGAGTTTAATGGTTACCCTCTCATTTTATGGGGACCTTGGTTGGCCACTGTTGATGCTTACATTATTTGTAGGGCTAGAAACATGATAATAAAAAATGGCCATCTCACAAAGTAACTTGTACTATACACCCCTAGTTAATTGTCGGTTGACCGTGACTTACCTTTTTGGGTGGAGGAAAAGGAAGAAGAAGATTTTTTAGTCATCCCTCTACATTGTTTATACATTAGATAGTACTATAGGAAGCAAGCAACTAGATGAGGATGTCGATTGATAACTTTTTTCATAACCAACCTCTTGCTACCATGCAATAGATGAGCTAGTAGAATAAGCCTTAGGTAAACCTGACAACAAACCATGGGATGAGCTACTTGCAATCAATTTCGATCAATATGATGCTAGGATTATGGAAATCAGTTCATTCAAAACTTTGAAAATCGATCCTTCCCTCCCAGTAGAGCAAGAAGAGAAACTGTGCACTGTGTTAAGACAACATCTGGATTTTTTTTCTTGGGACTATAAAGAAATGAAAGGGGCACATCCCTCAATTTGTACCCATCATATTTATTATCACCATCATTTTAATGGCGGTAGGTAAAAATTACCAATGCAACTTCAAGCTGCTATTTAAGAATGGGAAAATGTAAATGTCAACAAATTTGTTTGGAGAATGAGAAAATGTACTAATCTGCATGGAGTCATAAGGTTGATCTCAATGAGAGTTTCCAAGAGATGGCGATAATATAGTCAGGGTTAAAAGACATTAATATAATTTTCAATTAGAGTTCAAAATATCCATCTCATAAGTTGAAAGAGAAAACAATCCATTACACAAGGCATATAATTGAATTTTGTGAAAATTTAGAGGAAAAAAGGTCGAATATTTGAAATTGAAAATAGTAGAGAATTTGAGTACAGAAAAATTCTATTTTTTTATAAACCTCAGAACCAACAATCATGAAATTTACAAAGGAAAAGAACAACACCAAAAAACTAAATCGTAAACAGTGAAAAAAATTAGATATGCAATTCTATAAAATTATGTCCTAGAAATTCTATTAGTATCAAAATTAGATATACATAATAACATAATTTTGTTTCCAAAAAACCAATCCTTAATCCTCTCTTTACATGTTCTTTATAAGAAAAATATAGAAACTTTAGATCTAAAATATCTAGAAAAATCCAACTTACAAAATATTACAAAAATCTGGATAATTAAAACTAAAAAAAATCTAATATCTAAATTAATATCTAAATCTTCTTTTATTATTTATATTTGAATGTTGACGCACAATGGAAGAAATCTTTTGAAAAATGTCTCGAGTTGCCTACTCATTTCTTGGAGAGAATCCAGAAACAAATCACCAAAAATCAGGGTAATCTCGAAACTGCTACTTGAAACCTAGGTGATTCTTTTCTCAAAATAGAAGATCCTTGTGTTTGGTATATTGTCATGATATTTTGGATTTCTAAACCCAATTTCAACCTTGGACCTAAGAAATCATTATCTTCAATCAACTTATTCATGTCTTCAAACTTTAGGTATTAAATCTACTAGTTAGCGCTAAAAAAAATACAACAACATGATTATTTGACCAAAATTGAGAAATACCATTGAAATGATAAAAATATATACCAGAAACCCATTCCTACCTTTCCCCTTCATCAAAAAGACAAATTTTGTTGACCTTTATATTCTCCTTTACACTTTCTCGGAAAAATACCTATACTCTTACGAAACTTTGTTTGAATGCCTGCAAAAACATATGTTAAGTTTACTCTTTTTTGGGTAGCTTCTATTGCCTCTAAAACAAGTTTCAATTTAGCCTAAATTATCATTTATTTGGTCACTATCCTTGCCTTTTTTTAAATAGTCATTGCAACTTATAAAGCTTCTTTGCCTTTACTAGTTTCCTATGTAGATTTTGTTTTGAATTTCTTTGCAGGGGTCTTCTTTGTAGCATCAATAGGTCTTACTTATTCCTCATTATTAAAAAATATGGGCTCTTTAATTGTAGGATTAAATTAAGATTTGAATTTCAGTCTTAATTTGTTGCTGCCTCTCACATGTGATTTTCTTAAATACTATGTTTTTTGTTTTGATATTTCGTAGCACCTGCCAATTTCCCTCTCTTGCTTGATGAGGTCTATTTATTTAGGTAATTGGGATTTATTTTAATGTCATGGAGATCCTATTTTATAAACCTTTATTTATTTTTCCTTTATTGTAGCTTTTCCAGGCTATTTCATGGGAATGTTTTAACTAGTTTTAGTCTCTATATCTATCGTTTTTGAAGAATGCCCTACTTCATTTTCTCTCTTCTTTTAGGAAATCGATTTCTCAACCTTGTCCTTCTAGGATGCCTCTTTCTCTCTTCTTTTTTTTTTCTTCAGTTCACGAGTATACAAAATCTTTATTAACCCATCGTGATATACAACATATGGATGCAGAGTTGTTCTAGCCCTGACTTTAATGACCATCTTGAATAGAATTTGATTCAAGAGAAAAGGAAAACTCATTTTATGGAAAGCCATCGGATGAATCATAAATATCATATGGTAAAGGTATACTTTAGAGTGCCTACCCTTGCATATGAAGAACATCGATAGTGTTCTAACAACCTTATTCCACTCAGGTTTTAATAAGATGTAATGAATCTTAATCCTCCAACAAGGATTTTGGAAATCATCCTTTACAAATAAATTTGGATTATCCCCTTGCACCATGTTTTTATTAAACCACTTGTTACCATCTGAAGGAGTTCCTATTTCTTTTGAAATGGCCTCCTTTGTCACTTTGAAATATAATCCTTGAACCCTAGTATGAGTACCATCAAAGGTATTTACAAATTCTATGGTTAAATTCACGTAATAGCCATTGAACAAGTGGACAATTCAATCCCAACCTCCAACCCTAAAAAGTGATAATATTTCATCGTATGCTTCAAACCACTTGGACCCATCAAGTTTGTAGCATTTCACATGTCTTCTTTTTCCCATTTCTCAACCAATGAATACACCAGAACTAATAACTTGTCTTGAAAATGGGAACATGATCCTTTCAACATCGCAAAATGATGTTTGAATGCTATGTTTTAGGCTTATGTGATAATCGACCACCTTAAAACATCCTCTCAATTTATCACACACATCTAGGTGCTTAGAGAAAGAGCTTCAATTCCGTAAAGACCCAAGTTGAAACTGATTTTTTATAGCACTACAAAAATATTTCATAGAGCTTCTTTATATAGCATTGCAAAACAATTCTTAGAATTCCTTTATAAGGGCTACAAAAAAATTCTCGAAGTGCTCCTTTATATAACATTGGAAAATATGTCTAACTTAATTTCTAAATCACATTGGATGACAATTGGACATGAACTCCACTTCGATATTGTGTAAAGGTTAATCTCTCTATCCAAAAAAAATTATTGTATTGTGATGATTAGAGAGAAACTGTGACTCTAGATAGCTAGTTTACCTTAAGGTTCTCTCATATACCCTTTACCTCAAGCCCAAAAGTGACTTAACAAGGGCATAAAACATAACTTATTTTTCAAATAATTTTTCAACTTTTGCAAATGCAAAAAATAGTGCTAACATATGGATCGAGTGGGGATGTTGTCACCTTAAGAGGCAACAAAGGACCCCATAGACCAAGTCCCTAGTCCATAAAGATGAAAACATTGGATTGTGAATTGGTTCAAAACTGAATACAATTGTTTATTTGAAATATATAATGATTCTAACCTACACAAAATAATTTTTTCAAAAGTTATTTATGTAAGACTCCACTGGACTTTGCAAAAAAATCAAACTCAAATCTTCTGAGAATTATTTATATTCAAACTCTGGAAACTAAAGTAATTTCAAAAGATTCAAACTAATATCATCACTATTATTGGAGGAAAACCAGGCCACTTGGAATTACGGTGTTGGTGGTCTACGATTAACACAAATAGTTTTAGAGCATACTCCACCCCCAAAATTGCATTAATCTATATATTCATAAACAATTACAATAAAAGTGCATTATTCATAAAATAAAAATAAAATAAATTAAAATAAAAAAAACATATGTATATTATTAAATTAACAAAAAAAATAAGTATAATATTTTATAATATATAAAAAAAAACATTCAGACATTAAAAATATCTTATCTTTAATTTATATTTATTTATTTTTTTTGAATATAGATATCTATATATAGTATTACATTAATTTTTTTTTAAAGTGAAGAATAGAGATCTATATTATTTGAACATTATTAAAATATAAAACAACAATTGGTGTGCGAGACTTGAAAATAGACTAGCTGCAATAGTAGATTATTTGAATACATAATTTTCCAATCTACCCATCAAATTATGCCGTTTATTGATCATAACAAAAAAATTCCTATGACTATTATTATCACAACTAGGTCTTTTACATTGAAGACTTCCATCACCTGGACCTACATCTATCCAAAAAAAACCTACAACATTCTTGTTAAAATCCACATCTTGATAACCTAACAATGGATTGAACATAATAGCAAGAATCATTTTGTTCCAAGACCTCATTCATTCACTTCCTTGTTGGGTATTTCATCTACAGGAGCTACTACATGCTCTGTTGTAGAAGATGAGGCAAAAATACCTGGTGCGACACTTTAAACTTTCTGAGCTTCGGTGTCTTACCCTTCGCATCCCCTGGAGTAATATGTATATTATAGACATACTGGAAATAGATATGAAACATATCATGTAGGTTCTCAAATTGTCCCTATTGGAGCTTTTTTATATCATCCAACATCATCATAATAGTCTCTACCCCTCCACTTCTTTGATGAATTTCCTTTAGCTAATTCAGAGTTTCCTCGTGGAGACACGGGATGGAGCACCAAAAACATCCAAATCAACATACATATGGACTTTTCCGTTATTTTTTTGACTATATAGAAGTTCTGGAAATGTACATATTTTTCATTTTTGAACTATTACTCTAACTACTCAATATTATTTTTGGACACTTCACAGTATGTGGCCTAGTTTTGCCACATTTTTTTGAGATATGCTCATTTGAAGCATTTACAACATGTAATTTTCAATATCTATATAAGAAAAGTTATGTTTTTTCCCTCTGGAAAAAGGAAAATATATATATATATATATATATAATAATATATATATATATATATATATATATATATATATATATATATATATATATATAACTCAATTTTAATGCCGAATTCTATTCTCAAAGTGTTAACTATGGAGCTTTTTTTGAACTTTCTAGTAGTCCACTAGAGCACAAAACAAGTGAATTAAAGTCTACTAATAATTTTTGTTTAATATTTAAAACTTTTGACAATTTTTTCATAACCTGTAAACAATTATTGTATTGATGTAACAATGGTTACTTTCAATAATATCTTTTTATGAAAGTGTAAAAAGTTAACAATTTTATCAAATTCAATATAATAAATTATATGATGAAAACATTAGAATATCAATAATAAATCCAAGTGTATGTTATATATATTTAAACTAGAAAGATTACAAACCCTCCCTGCCCAGGTTAGAGGTTTTCCACTAATTACATACTTCATTCTTCACACTCATCCATATAAGTAGCACCCTTGGAGTCAATTTATTGTATCCTAGTGTGACATCCCGCTCTTTTTACATAGGAAAAATAACTATTTACTTTCAATATGACATAATAAATTTTTTGTTAAAAGAACAAATAAAACATATCTCCACATCAAATCTACTCTTCGTTGTGATATTATTTATCTTTCCTATTTGCTTATATTATCAGATAAAGTGATCATTATTCATTCATTTTACTATACATTCATGGAAATGCAATCCCTTGCAAGTTCTATT
Organism: Pinus taeda; assembly: GCA_000404065.3. Taxonomy (NCBI): domain Eukaryota; kingdom Viridiplantae; phylum Streptophyta; class Pinopsida; order Pinales; family Pinaceae; genus Pinus; species Pinus taeda. The sequence continues at coordinate 27,738 of APFE031420540.1, read as the reverse complement.
TCATAATTTCTGTCTCCGTAGTATTAGATATCTAGTTAGAGTTATGGTGGATATTTTAGTATATTTACACTTCTTTTCTATGCTTAGTGATGGGACTCATTAATATGTATATAAAAAAACCCATTTGGCAATCCTCCATCTAATATTTATCTCTTTCCTCACACTTGATAACATCTTTTTTAATATATGTGTTTATTATGAAGACTAAAGGATGTTTAAAATGTCTTATGGATTAACAAGATTGTTGTACATGAAGAGAGTTCATTTACTATGTAGAAATACATTTGGGGTAGCTAGAGAAGATGTAGGAGGCTTCTCCCATACATGTACTCACCTAGGAATTCACTTGATCGTTATCTTTACTCACCCACAGTTTCAGGATTTACTAACAAATAATGCACTCAAAGATTACGAGGAACTTAGGGAGTTAGATCTAACTTTCTAGGGATTTTGAAGGGATGAAAATATCTTTCCAAAGAGGCTCCCCCTTAGTCATTTTTTTATAAGTAAGAGAGCCCAAGAGCTCAATAATATTAAAACTTTTGCAGAAGATAAAGATTGCTAAGTGTTAAGAGCTTGTACTTGTCATTTTCATTTCTTCATCATGTACTTGAGAAGTGTTTTATATTCACGAGAAGCCTTATGTTATTTTAAATCTGAGTTTCCTTTAGAGGACTAAGTGAACTTGGGTTAGGGAACAACCCAAAGGTGCTAGTCTCTCTCCTTTGTGTATTTTATTCATGCATTTTATTTGTTGTATATAGATAGCAGTATTTCCTTTCCATTGTAGAAGAATTTGGTTATGAGAAAGTTACTTATGCAAGTATGTAAATCACCTCTCTTGTGGGAAATGTGGATGGAGATGTTTTGTTGGCAAGTCAAAAAAATACATTTATTCTCTTATGAAATAGTTAGTTCTCTGATTACCCTTATTTTTACATATCTATTCTTTACAAATTGATAGTTTGTTTAGAAGTTTCTTCCAAGCATAGAAAGCATAATATTGTGTGGTTGTAGGTCCTATGTAGACTATAAGATATATTTCTTTTTAATGCAATAATTAGATCTTCAATAAAATTAACTCAACCTTTCCTTGTTATTTCAATTTTCTGCAATTTTCAATGCTAGCATGCTCTAGATGTTTTGTAAGATTGAGTAAATGTTGTGGTTTGTAGGCCCTGCTATTGTACTAAAACATGTATTGCGTTGATTTACACTCCTCATCGTACTATCATATCCTTCCTTCCTCCCTCAACAACCTCTTTAAAAGCATTGTTCATCGAGAGTTCATTTATGGTTTGCTGATTGCCCCCATATCCATTTTTCCTTGTGCAAGATGAGATCCTGAGGGGTATTAAGATTGGAAAGGACCTCATAAAACCCTATTCTACCTACCACTACCATTTTACACCTTCTCATTACCTTTTAATTCCTCAGAATGCTCACAGATTCAATCCTATAGAAAAAAGGGAAATCTTGTAGCAACTTGTACCCATCTTGTAGCATCTTGTAGCACTGTGAAGAAATCCTCCAAACTTGACCATAATTGTACTTAAAGATTTATTTTTATATCTTAGACTTTAATAGTTCCCCTTAGTCTCTGAAACCATGATTGAGGAAGATTAGAGACCACTTAGGACTTGCCTTTTCACAACTGCAATTCATTTATGCAATTAAGGTTAGTAAATAGGTTCATGAATTTAATGAAACAATGATGATTTACATGACTACCTAATGAAGCAGTTAATGACCTCTGTTACTAGGATACACCCTCTTTGAATGTTGTGATTGAAGGTTGATTTTATTCTTTCTACTTTATACAAGTTATATTAGGTTGACCCTCTTTGTGTTATGCTTCTTAAGCTAGGGCTTCCATTTCAAGCATTGTTATTTATTATGCATAGATTAGGTTTCTCTTCGATGAAATATTTACATTCTGCAAGTGGATTAATGTTTATATTATGCAAGTAGGTTAGCCTTTACATTTTTTTAAAATAGATTAACATTTCCATTTCTTCAAGTAGATTAGAACTTTTCTTTTATGCAATCTATTTTTTTTGCAACTCTAGATTTAGTGATAGATTGGTTTCTATATACCTTGGCCTAGTCCATTACCTCATATTAACTTGATTAGAGCTTAGCCTACTATGCATATAACACTGAGACCTCTTAAACTTGTACAAACCCTAGGTTGATAATTAAAGTTGGTTGGCTTAGGAGTTGCAACATTCTTGTTGCAATACTAGGGCTCATCACATTTTGGCACCGTTATCAGGGAGGTGTCCAAGTAGGTGTTGTTTCTTATTAGAGTTGATTTCTTTCCAATTTTACTTTTGATTTTCATTAGGTTTTCTTGTCTTCAAAATTTAGAAAGAAAAAAAAAAGAAAAAAAAAGAAAAAAAGAAAAAAAAAACAGACATATTTATTTCATACTCATAGGAATAGGGATAACATAGGAAAATTTATGACAAAACTGCCCACCATTTCAAGAAATCAACCATCACTCTTCTATGTTAACTATGAACCTTTTACCTTGACCACATTAGAGTTAGAAAATATTTTTAAGTGGGTAGCTAGACATCATTGAAGAACCCATAGGGGAGGAATAACCCATCATCACCACATCACCTATCTAAAAAATGATTGAAAGTAGATAGAATGAGCTCTTTCTTCTTAGAAAAACAAATGGGAAATCCAAAACGAAGAACATAAGCCCCAATTCTCTCCCACACTTCCATGGCCTAGCCTCTAAAGACCTTGATACATTCATGTTCATGTTTATTGTGGTTTATAGAACCTATGATTACACTTTTGATGATCATATGTTAAAGTGGTTCCCTTATACCCTTATGGAGGTAGTATTGTGCTTGTTCATGAGCTTGGAAGGAGGAAACATCCCCACCTAGGCACAAATGCATAATACTTTAATCATAAATATAGGGAATATTGTATATCAAGAGAAACAAAAGAGGAGATCTTTAGGATAACCATAGGGCCAGATAAATCCTTAGACGATTATGAAGAGCGATTCCAAGTCAACTTCACAAGAGATAACTTTACCATCGACCCAAAATCCTTGAATTGTGTACTTCTCCAAGGGTTTAGGGAGGAATTGTTGGAGACCCTTAATATGTTGTTTGGTGGAGACATTTACTAGATAACTTATGAAGACATCAATGCAATATTCAAGAGTTATTCTAGGATTGGAAGGAAGAGATGTATGTCTAGTCAAAGCTCAGTCAAGTCTTCTCCCTCTGCCTCAGTGATCAAACATGAAATAAGGGGTATCCAAGAAGAATTTAAGAGTGATATGTTACACACATTTTCATTGCAAATGGATACTATGTATATTAAACTAGAGCCAAAGGATGTAGAAAGGCACTACTTATCTTTTTCCCTAGATGCACCAAGAGGCACCCCAGAAATGTGTTCCCATTGCCATAAATGAGTGTCCATTAAATGTCATATAGGTCTACTCAAGGAGAACCAATGTAACTGAAAATTTTCCCTCTCTTCCTGTCTTGAAAGTTATATATCAAGGGGCATAGGGTGGTTTCGAGAAACTTTGGTTCATAAATTCAAGGAGGTCACAAGGCCCTTGACCATATCAACAACGCATGCAACATGCACATTGTGCTCCTTTTAATCCAAACCAAAGTGAAACCTTTCATCCTTAGTATCCTCCAACCCACTCACCTTAGTCCATGCCCTCTCCTTGGTCCTATTCTCCTCAGCCTATCAATCCACGCATCCAACCATATCAACCATAACCTCCTTAATGGGGAAATCCTTCACAAGTATGGAGGGCTAAGGCAGCCCAACCCCGTACCTTACTGCCTCCTTCACCACTTCAACCACAAACTACCCCACACTAATCTACTCAAGCAACATTAGATGCTTTCGTAACCAAATCTGAACCCGGACAACAAGAAGACCTACTAGATCTATAGTGGGGAAATATCCTATCCTACTTATGCTACAGAGATCTAGGAGATCAACCTTACTTTTTGGAAGGTGCTTCCATATGCTCACCCACCTTCTCTACCTAAATACCTTGAAGAAGAGAAGTAATATAGTGCCCCTCAAGCCGATGTACCTCTGTGTTCTAAAAGGTTAGTCGAACCTAAGAAACACACCCCAGAAGAGGTTAAACTTTTGGGAGAATTGAGGAACCTATGTGCTAAAATACCCCTACTCTAGGAAATCAAATATTTTCCCATATCTAAAAATATTATCAGGGAAGAATGTTTCAAGAGTCCTTAAAGAAGAAAAAGAGATGTCCACACTATCAATGTTGTTATGAAGTTGTCTGATCTAATATTTGAAAGGTTATATTGCCAAAGTACTTGGATCTTGGTAGATTGGTAGTGGATGTGACTATTAAAAGTATTGCAGTCCCCAATGCACTGATTGAACTTGGGGCTGCAATCAATTTCATTACCAAGGAAACTATCTTGAAACTCAACCTCCAAGAAGCCTTGAGAAAAACCACCAGTGTTGCAACTTTGAGACATATCCACAGTAGCCCTCATGGGAGTTATTGAGGATGTGATTATTAGAGGGAATTTTGGCCTAAAAGTTCCCATGAAATTTTCATCTACATAATATTTAAAACAATCAAAATCATTTAAATTTAAAAATAAGTGCATGTAAATATTTTGGATGGAAAATAAAAAGAAAATAAAAAACCTATTTTTTTTAATTGTATTTTTGGTTTATCTCCTTATACTAGGTTTACTCAAATTTAAATTGTATACACTTGTCGGATGTGGAATTAAATTACATATAAAACAAGCACCCATTATGCATACTTATGAGCAGACCCACATTGATAAAAATTGAAGATAAATTAAAAAAGTGTGTTCAACATGTTTTTTTAATATATCTTCAATTTTTATCAATGTGCGTCTTCTCAAAAGTATGGATAATGGGTACGCGTTGGATTTGGAATTTAATTCCACATCTCTGGAGTGCGTACACTTGGAATTTGAGTAATCCTATAAAGAGATAAGCCAAAAATACAACTAAAAAACTAGTTTTCTTCTTTTCCCTCCAAAATTCATAACTCTTACTTTGTCATTTTCCTATTAATTTATTATTTTTCCTTAGGAGGCCACTTTTAGGATGAAATTTCCTCTAATGGTTCTCCATTGACTCTTGGGAGTAGCCCACAAAATTCCCTGTCATCCAACCCAAAACCAAGTTTTTAATGGATACCCTCTCATTTTACGAGGGCCGTGGTTGGCCAATGTTGATGCTTACATTAGCTGTAGGGCTAGAAACATGATAATTAAAAATTGGCATCTCATTAAGTAACTTGTATTATACCCCCCAAATTAACCCTCTATTGAGCATGACTTACCTTTTTAGGTAGAGGAAGAAGAAGAATATTTTTTTTTAATCTGTCATTCCCATACCTAGTTTGTACATTAGAAACTAATATTGGAAACAAGTAGCTACATGAGGATGATCTCATTGATAACTTTTTACAGAACTAACCTCCTACTACTATGCCAATAAATGAGCTAGTAGAATAGCCCTTAGGGAAAACTGAGAGAAAACCATGGGACAAACTATTCACTACCAATTTTGATCATTATGATGATAATATTATGGAACACAGTCCATCCAAAACTCTGAAAATCTATCCTTCCCTCTTAGTAGAGAAAGAATATCAACTATGCACTTGGTTAATACAACATATCAATGCTTTTTCTTGGACTACAAGAAAATTAAAGGGGTACATCCCTCAATTTTGTACCCATTATATATTTTATCACTTTGTAATTTTATTGGTTGTAGGTAAAAATTACCAACGCAACTTCAAACAAGTATTTAAGAATGAGAAAATGTAAATGACAAAAAAATTGGTTGGAGAATGGGAAAATGTAATATTTGGCATGGATTCATAAGGTTTATCTCAATGATAGTTTCGAAGAGATGGTGAGAATATAGGCAAGGAACAAAGGCATAAATACAAAGTTCACTTAGAATTCAAAATATCCAGCTGATAAGTTGAAAGAGAAAACAATCCATTACACAATGCATATAAGTGAATTTTGTGCATATTTTGAGGAAAAAGGTTTAATATTATAGTATATCATTTGAGTACAAATGAATTCTATTGTTTTATAAACCTCGTTCAAACACGAAGAACCAACAATCATGAAATTTATAAAGGAAAAGAATAGCACCAAGAAACTAACTCGTAAACACTCTAAAAGAATATCAAGTATATGCAATTATATATACTAATGTCCTAGAAATTTAATTAATATAAAAAATAGATATACAAAACAGTGTATTTTTGTTTCCCAAAACCCACCCCTTCATCCTCCCTTTACATGTTATTTATAAGAAAAATATACAAAATTTAGATCTAAAATGTCTAGAAAAATCCAACTAACAGAATATTACAAAAATATTGATAACTAAAATGAAAATAAAAGCTAGTATTGAAATTAATATCTAAATATTTGTATATTATTTATATTTGAACCTTGACACGGAATGGAAGAAATCCTTCGAAAAACTTCTCGAGCTACTTGCTGATTTCTTGGAGAGAATCCTCGAAACAAATTGCCAAAAATCATGGTAATCTAGAAACTGATACCTGAAAGCTAGGCGATTCTTTTCGTAAAATAGAAACTCCTTGAGTTTGATATATTGTCATGATATGTTGGATTTATAAACTTTTTTTCAACCTTGGAACTAAGAAATCATTATCTTCAACCAATTTATCCATGTCTTCTTATTTTAGTTATTAAATCTAGTGGTTAATGATACGAAAAAATACGACAGCATGATTATTTTACCAAAATTGAGAAATACCTTTGAAGTGATAAAAAGTATACCCAACAAATAATTTCCACCTTTCCCCTTCATCAAAAAGGCATAAATTTTGTTGACCTTCATCTTCTCCTTTACACTTTCAGGGAAAATACCTATATTGTTCCAAAATTGTTCTTTAATGGCTATAAAAAGATATCTTAGATTGGCTCAGTTTTGGATAACCTCTACTGCTTCTACAACAATATTTAATTTATATTATCTTCTCACTGATCTATTCATTCTCCTTCCATTTTTCTTAATAGTCATTACAACGTATAAGGATTCTTTGCCTTTACTGGTTTTTTATGTAGATTTTGTTTCAATTTCTTTGTAAGGGTCTTCTTTGAAGAATCAACATGTCTTACTACTTCCTCGTTATAAAAAAAATTGGTCTCTTTAACTTGAGGATTAAATTGAGGTTTTAATTTCAGTCTTAATTTGTTGGTGGGTGTCATGTGTGGTCTTCTTAAATACTATTTTTTTTGTCCTTCTATTTCATAGCAGCTACCCTTTTCCCTTTCTTGCTCAATGAGATCTATTTATTCAACTAATTGCGATTTCTTTTGATATCATGGAGATATTATTTTATAAAACTTGATTTATTTTTCCTTCATTGTATCGTTTGTAGGCTATTTAATGGGAATATTTTGACTAGTTTCAGTCTCTATATCTAGGGCTTTTGTAGACCACCCTTCATTTTCTCTCTTCAATTTAGGAAGAGCATTTCTAAACCTTCTCTTTCTAGGATGCCTAGTTTTTTTTTTTAGTTCATGAGTATACAAAATCTTCACTAACCCATGGTGATAAACAACATATGGATGCAAATTTGTTCTAACCCTAGCTTTAGTGACCATCTTTAACAAGATTTGATACAAGAAAAACAGAAAACTAAATTTATGGAAACCCGCCAGATGAATTAGAGATATCACATGGTAAACATATACTTTAGAGTACCTACCCTCACATGTGAAGAACATCGACACTATTCTAACAACTTTATTCCTCCGAGGCTTCAAAAATTTGTAATGAATGTCAGTGCTCCGAGAAGGATTTTGAAAATCGTCCTTCATAAAGAAATTTAGATTAATTGCTTTCAAAATAATTTTATTAAACCACTTCTCACCATGATAAGGCATTACTGTTGCTTCTACAATGGTCTCCTTTGTCACTATGAAATCTAACCCTTGAACCCTATTATGACTACCATCAAAGGGGTTTATAAAATTCTACAGTTAAATTCAAGTCATAGCCACTAAACAGGTGGAAAATTTGATCCAAACATGCATCCCTGAAAAGTGATAACACTTCATCATATGCTACCAACCACTTGGTCCCACCAGGTTTGTAATATTTGACATTTCTTCTTTTTCCCATTTCCTGGCCAATGAAAACACCCGAAATAACAACATCCCCTGAAAATGGGAACATAATTCCTCCAACACTAAAAAATGATGTTTCAACGACATTTTATAGGATTTTGTGACAAGCCACCACCTTAAAACTTCCTCTTAATTTATCACACATGTCTAGGAGCTTGGAGAAAGAGCTTCAATGATGCAAAGTCGTCAGTTGAAACTGATTTTTCATTACACTATAAAATAATTTTCTAGCACTCTATAAAACATTGCAAATAGTTTTTGTAGCGTTCCATTAAAAGTGTTGGAAAAACATTTCCTAGCACTCCTTTATATAGCATTGCAAAATGTTTATCGCTTAACTTTTAAATCAAATTGGCTGGTAATTGGACACATACTCTGCTTTGATATCGCTGAAGGGTTAATCTCTATATCAACAAAAATGTATTGTATCGTGATGATTAGACAAAAACTGTGACTCAAACTAGCTCTTTTCAAATAATTTTTCAGCTTTTGCAAATGCAAAAAATAGTGCTAACATATGGCTCAAAAGGGGATTCTATCACCTTAAGAGGAAACAAATGACACCATGGACTAGATGCATAGTCTATCATTGAAGATGAAAACCTTGATTTGTGAACTCATTCGAAATTGAATACAACTTTTTATTTGAAATAAAAAATTATTCTAACCTATAAAAAATAGCTTTTCACAAACTTATTTATGTCCTCACTACGCTGGACTTTGCAAAAAAAACAAACTCAAATATTTCGAGATTTATTTATATACAAGCTCTGGAAAGTGAAATAACTTCAAACTATGATAATCACTTATCAGAATCCTAGGGCCTTCACTTCAAGCTTCGAATTCTTCAAAGTGTCATCCACACCTACAGATTCTTTCCAAGGAAAATAGATATATACAATGAAATAATAAAATTGTATTTCAAGAGAGATAGTGTTTAAGAAAATGTGAATTCACTAGACCTCTAGGAAAAATTTCTCCTTTCAAGCCTTGCAAAATGAAAGTATTATTGCCATGATATGCAATAATCTGATAAGGGCCTTTCGAGATGTGAACAAATTTACCATGTTTTCCTTTATCCTCAATTCTAGCATCCCACTTGAGAATCGAATAATGAATCTTGAAGTCATCTTCCTTTGTATTTCCGTCAGAAACTTTTTTCATCCTTTCTTAGTGCATATGATCTTGATCATACACTTTCTCCCTTAATTATTTAACTTCAATGAGTTTATTTTTTCTTCTATGAAAATGATTAGGCTTCTCTTAAAATAACTTTGAAACAATTGATCTATACAAAAATTTGAGAGAGAGAGAGAGAGAGAGGGGGGAGAGAGAGAGAGAGAGAGAGGGGGGAGGGGGGGGGGCTTTGGTTTGCGTGCTTGCCTTGAGAAACCTCTTTTTCCCTACAAAACACAAAACACAAAACCCAACACGGACATGCAAAGAAAAACGAACCTTATGGCTCGAAGTTAGCTTTACCCAAAAAACTAAATATTTAAAAAAAAATTAGCTTTAGCCGAAAAACTAAATATTTTTCTCAATGTTTCTGATTTTCCGAGATCACACTAAGGTGCAGGGAAAAGAGCATACGCATGAGAAAAAAAATCCTTCCTTTCTGTTTCTGATTTGCCCAGATCGCACAGAGTCGCAGGGCAAAGAGCATACGCAGAAAAGAAAGGTATAGATCCGGTTAAAAAAACTAAATAAACCGAAACCGAAATAAGCAGAGAGAAAATAACAGTAAACTGCAAATAAAGACTGTATACCTCCAGATCTTAAAAATGACGCAGATAGGGCTACCGGAAACCTTTTCGCGTGAAACGAAGGGGTTCCTCACCGGAACAGATGCTCCGAACACAACAGAGCAGTCCTCTCGGCCCGAAAGCAGTCAGAAACAGT
>APFE031420540.1:0-17609 GCA_000404065.3 Pinus taeda | reverse complement strand
GCCAACGTGGCTACTACAGGCAATTTATTAATAAAAGAATGAAAATTTACATAAGCTTCTCTCATGCACGGTTAACCTACAAATGACCCTCCATGCACTTTAAATAGAATTCATGGACCAAATCGGGTGTCAAGCCATGGATCAAGTGTCGGTAATACCGAGGAGAGAATGAACCGTCGGATCACTACATATCGTGACCGTCGGATTGTAAGTTACAAAATGTACAACGGTAAAGAAACACACTTTACCTAACTCTATACCTAACTCTATACTAGACCAAGTTGAACTTAACTATTTCCTATGTGTCGGAATATCCTAACAACCTTTGTGCCATATGCCAGTTGGAAAGGTGAGGTGTTAATTGACCTCTTAGTGTTGATTATGTTAGACCATAATGCAAATTTCAACTTAGTATGCCAAGCCTTTTTTATCCTCTAGAAATTTCTTGATGATCCTTACTAAACTTTTAATGGATGATTCTGTCAGTCCATTACCTTAAAGGTAATAGGACGTGGAATGGTTAAGAGCTATATTATAATCATTACAAAACTTAACAATATTCTTAGATTTAAAAGCCTAGGCATTATCTATTATAATCCTTCTTGGAGAACTAAATCTATAAATGATACATTTTAAGAACTAGATAATAACATTGTTTATAACCTGCTTAGTTGGTACAACCTCAATTCATTTTGTAAAATAGTCAGTTTTTGTCAGTATGCACTTGTGTTATCTTGAAGAATATGGATGAATTCATCTAATGGAATCAAGGCCCAACTGTACGAAAGGAACCTCTACCAAAATAAGTTTTATGGTTAGTGGCAACAACTTTGTTGTTCCCTAAAAAATCTAACATTTATAACAGGATGCCACTTCTTTAGGAACATTTGAAAAAATGGTGGGCTAGTAGAATCTGACTCTAAGGATTTTATTCACAATAGATTTCTGGTAATGGTGCCCCCCACATGCCCAATGAAAATAATTTATAATATGTTTTTCTTCATCTTCGGGTAAGAAATCTAGTAGAGCTCTGTCTAGCTCTTTCCAAAATTAATAACCATCTAAAATATAAAAGTTGACTACTTTAAGCTTTAAAAATCTGGCTAGGGTTTTATTTATTCATGGTGGAGCTTGTAACTTCTACAAAATGTACATAATATCACTATACCATGGTGAATAAGTAAATTCTTCGAATGTCGGTAATGTTGCTCATTCATCTGCATCATTAGAGAATCCTGAAATTAAAGTGTTTCCCAAACAATCACTATTTGTCTCAGTCATTAATTTTTCCAAACCATGACCTTTGACAAACTTGGTTCATTTGATTTCCATGTCATATTCGAACAATTTTTCTATCCACTTCCCCCTTCTTCCATCACTATCTAGCTAACATAAAATATCCATCATCACAATATTAGGAACAAAGTAACAACATGGGAATGTAATACATAAACCTTGAAATATTTTAATTCCTTCACCAATGCATACACATGTTTTTCCATGATATTACATTTCAATTCTAGATCTCTCAATACTCTACTAAAAAGGGATATAGGCTAATGGAAATTATTTTCATTCTTTTGTAATAGGATTCCTAAAATTGTGTGTTCTAAGGAAAAGGAAAAAACCAGAAACACCTTTAAAAAATGCGGGCTAACTAGGACGGAGGCCTCAGTTAATTTTATCCCATCAAATGACTCTTTATCTAGAGTTGTCCATTTAATATCATTGTCCTTCTTCAACATATTAGTAACAACTTTTAAAATTTCAGCAAAACTGGGAATGAATCTTCTCAAAAAATTTACTCTACCAAGGAAATATTGTACCTCTTTTTTACTTTCGAGAAGCTCAAGATGATGCATGGTTGTGATTCTATCGGGATCAATCCTAATACCATCCTTTGACACAATGTGACCCAATAAATTTCCTTCTTGCAAGGAAAAATGCAACTTCTTTGGGTTCAAGGAGATGCCAAATTTTTTCACTTTAAGAATACTTACATGAGATGATTCAAATGATCATGATGATACCTTGAATAGACTGTAATTTCATATAATTAAATCACCATAAATTTATCCTTTTCATCTGCAAATTTTATATCCATTTCCCTCTGAAATGTAGCTTTATCATTCATTAACCCAAAAGGCATCTTAGAATACATAAAGCTACCCCACTGAGTACTAAAAGGAATATTGTATTGAACTTTTAGATGCACCCGTGTCTAATTATAGCCTTAAAATCCATCCAACATGGAAATTATTTTAGCACCAACTACACTCGATCATATGTGATCCATTTTAGGTAGTGGGTAGTTGCCTTTTAAGGAACCTTTGTTTAAATTCCTGAAATCCACGCATAATCTCATTTCTCCACTCTTCTTCCTTATGAGAACTAAATTAAAAATCCACCTGGAAAGCCTCAATGGAACAATAATCTTGACAACAAGTAATTTCTCTACCTCCTTTTTTATCAAGGCAAATAACATGGGGTTTATTCTTCTAAGATTTTTCCTAGAAGGTTTTCTATCTTCCTTTACTGGAATGGTATGCTGAATGATACTCTTATCATGTACTCTCAATTTCTCATATGTCAAGCAGAAAACATCTGCAAATTATTTTATCAATTCAACATAGTTTTATTCCTATTTTTCATCCAAATAATTCGAGAGTGAGACAATTCTATGCAATTCTTCAGTCCCTACATTGTAGTCCTAAGTCACTACCATTAGAAATAATTCTAGGATTGACTGCAACATTGTTATTGTTAAACAACCTCTCCAGGGGAACCAAACATTTAGGAATCAAAATATTTATGAGTTGAATTATCTTTTAATCACCTATAGTATTTAGATTTTCATTGGCTTCTATACTCAAATATCTCCCTATATTGTCATCTTCATCAACAAGGGTACTTACAAATTCATTAATCATTTCTAAAAATATTTTGACCTACTGGTCATCCTCAAAAACCTAGGGGTTCTTGATACTATTTAGAATGGATGGCCTATGTCTGTTGTTTATCTCGTAGTTACTATTTTGATGTATTGGAATTTTCAAGATACTAGTAGAAGTAGCTAAAGAATCAGCTATGCCATTCTCCTCTCCAGATATTTATGAAATTTTATGTTCTAAGAAAAAAATCTCATTGTTGGGCGTGGGATCCCCCAATGGAAGTTTTGGGGCTTAAATCCATATTTTTACTAAATCTGATATAAAGACTCCACGTTTTGTGGGCACGGAGCACGAGATTGTAAATGAGTCATTGGGTTGTCCGCCATCATTTTTGTAATGTAATGTTGGCTTTAGAGATCTACCCATGGTCCGCAGACCATGGGATTGTATAAATAGAGTGAGACTCTAAGTTGTAAAGGAGAGTCATGAAGTAATATATGGAGAATTGAGTATTATCTAAGTGTAGAGTCGAGTAGTTGGGTTGTAGAGTAGGAGAAGGCTTTGCAGCTGAGTGCATAGGGCAGGTTGATCCTGTAACCGATTGAAGAATTAAATAAGAGAAGTTTTATACCATTCCTATGTATTTATTTACTTTTTTCTACATGAATGTATTGGGTATAAATTACATTTCTATTTTTTATATGATGCACAAACTTATATGGTTGTGTTGATTAAGTGAATATAAGATAAGGTATTTTTTACGTGAAGTTAACTAGCAGTTATAAGTATAAGTAAGATCTATGGGGTAACTTGGGGAAATAGTGTAGATCGCTGCCTTAGCAGCATGAAATCACCCTAGCCAATGGTTAGGGCTGTGCGTGGGCGATTATAACAGATCAAGAAGGTCTCGCAGGTCAGGATAGTGCGCGAAGTGACCTACATGAAGGTACTCACTGTTCGACTAAATCGACCCCTCAGACATCTCAAGGGTTCGGAAACCTAGTTCCAACATTCCCCCATACTGCTTTGGGTCAGACCTTGGTCCGCACTCCCCAGGTTGTTGCCGAAAGGGCCATTAGTGTAGGGATTTGTTTGGCTAATTAACTCCAAACCTGGATTAGGCCCCCTAAAGCCAACAAATGGTTTCATTGTTGGGATAGGAATATGTATAGAGATGTCTGATGTCGTATCATTGGAATCCAAATAAGAAGGAAATTGAAGGTTGGTTGGACAGGAGGATGCATGAGTTTGTGGTGTAGGAGAACAGGAATCCGTGATTGACAAAAGAAGAGTGTTTAGATTGCTACCTATACACAAAAATCCACGAGATATTTTTCGCATCTTTCCTTATTGAGTTGTACGAGTGGATCACGAAGCTAGTAGATATCCAAGGAAGGTGGAAACTTGACAATCCTATTGTCTAGACCCTAGAGTTGGTGCACATATTGGAAGCATTGGAGGATAATATTGTGCACGCTATTGATCACTGACTCGATCAGATTATAGGAGGATTCATTACTGAGTTCTTGGTAGATACTTCAGTCAGCTATAGTGAGGTAGAGTGACGCTTTCTCAAAGGACCGTGAGGTAAGTATGTAAAGTCTCTGAATACTTGGATTAAAATGTTATTTTGTGAAAAGAGGCTTATGCAATTACCTTGATGTTCAAAGCTACATGAAGCCAAAAAACCTATAGAAATGAAGGAAGTAATGAACCAGAGAATAGCCCTTTGATTTCACCTCTACAAGGGGATGAGGAAGAGCTCACAAAGGTCTCTTCTTGAAGTACAATGCATTCGATAAGGCAAAGGATTCTACACATACCACCCCCAACCACACTGCCACCAGCTTCACTGCCTTCACCCCCATCTTCTCTCGTACCTCCTCTGCCACCACCGCGAGTCAATATGACAAGCATGATAAAGTTACCTGTGTTAAAGAGAGTAGGAAATGAGGATCCAACCAATTTTTGTTTGTGGTAAGGGCTGTATGGGAAGCACAGGGAGTTATAGATGATAATATGAAGAAAGCGACACTGGTCAACACTTTGCAGGATCATGCATTGATCTGGTATATTAAGTATTATAATGATAATCCGAATGTGGGAATCACGGACATCCAAGTAGCGCTAAACAGAGAACTTAGTAGGTCGAAGCCAAAGGTGCAATCAATCATTGGATTCAAAGAGATCACAATGCTACCAGGCGAAACTCCTTGGGATTTGGATTAGAGGTTGAAGTGCACAATTCACGAAGCTAATATGAATCTGACAGACGGAAATCATCGTGAATGGTTTGTAGCATCACTAATGCCGCATTTGAGGAGCGTGCTATCTTAGTAGAAGTTAATGACTTAGGCAAAGGAATTAGAGATTGCGATGAGGCTACATGAAACCCCGACGCAGGATCCTAACTTGATAGTTTAGCAGATCCACACGCAATTGAAAAACTTATGCCTTGAGATGCAGAATCTGAAACAGGACAAGACAGCTTGCCTAGAAGTGCAAGAAGAGGTATGGTGCATAAAATGCAAGGGTCAGGGACATGATAAGGACCATTGCACGGTGTTCACTAATTACCTCACGGGAGGAGGATTGTTGCCGTTAAGATCAGAGGCACAAGCAAGACATAACACGACACTTGTTTTGTGTTGTGGGATTTTTCAAATAGGAGGGAAACACGTTATGGACAACTGTTGTTTGTTACACAAGTACATGCATAATTCGCAGTAATTGTTTTGTAAATTTTGTAGATCAGTGGGACACAATGAGCACACTTATAGAAGCTATGAGCTAATTTTGGATAGAACTCCCACCTATAGAGTTCAGGCTAAAACATGCCCCTAGACCAGAATGGAGGAGTGGCACGAATAGGATTTTAGCGGCGCGGACGAGGCTAAGGTGGAGGAGGACCTGGAAGAGGTCACTAATAGTTGATATGCTATAGTTTTGGAGGGCCAGGACATTATGCCCGTGTTTGTACGAACCCAACGCGTCCATCATGTTTGTATTGTACCTTGTTTAATCATGAGACATAAGATTGTCCTACACTGATAGCTAGGATACACGACAAGGGAGTGCTACCACTTCCCCCGACTCAGAACCTGCAGATGATGAGGTCTGAGCCGTGCGCGGAAGATCCAAATGTGAACATTGTGCTCCGAAGTGGAATCGTTTTGGGAGACGGTAAAGGAAAACAACTCGAAGATAGTACTTGGGTTCGCAAGGCTCCGACGAAAAAAATAGAGTTTGGTTTGGAGCATGCGAAGGAAACCTTCATGGAAGCTAAGAAGAGATTCTCTGATGCCTCCACTTCATGAAGAAAAGATAGACCACAGCTAGAAATGGACCCATCTATGCTTACGATGTTCCTGGAAACATGCATGAAGTTATTGCACGATAGTAAATCTATAAAAGGATTGCAAGAACTCATTAGCAGATGCACTAGAACCATACCAGGAGAGTGGCGATAGCTTGAAAGATTGGAAAGCATACGAAGAGGATGGGAAGAGAAATGAGGTTAACTGCACAAATTTGAGAATATGAGATGGACTAAGTAATTCTAGATTTAGGATCAGATGCAAATGTTCTGTCAAAGTAGACATGGGAGCACATGGGGAGGCCTATACTGCAATGGTCTCCTATTCAGCTGCGAATGGCGAACGAACAAAAGATAATACCCATGAGACGATTGTAGGGAATCACTGTGGATATTGAGGGAGCGAGTGCGCTAGAAAACTTTGAAGTAATAGAGATTATCGATGACATCAATCCCTACCTCGCGCTCTTAGGAATTGATTGGGCCACTAACGTGAACGGGGTAATTAATATAAAGAAGCACAAGATGATTTTTGAGAAGAAGTATTTGTGCATAGTTATACCCTTAGACCATGCGGAGGGATTATGCTACACAGAGCCAGTGCGCGACTATGAAAGTGACGATGGTTTGGACTACATCTACAAGATAACTGTATGAGAGCAAGACTGGGTAAATCTCACCACGAACGGATGGATCTCATGGGAGTGCAAAAGCTCCTGTATGTCAGATTCTGATGAGGAGGTAGAGCAATGGCAGAATCACACTAAACTGTAATATGATGACAAGATCGTTGCGCTGCGTATCGATGGAAGTAAGGGGTATGTCCACATATGATGGGTTAAGTGAGGTAGATACTTTCCTATATAAGTTTGAAATGGGGGTGCCAGAAAAATAACGTTTCTAGGCCTTAAATTGGGTAATGTGCGCTACTCCTGCGAGGTGGTGGGGTACACACAAAGGGAGCTTTGAGGACTGGCGCAAATGCAAAATAATGATGTGCACATGGTTTAGGAAGCGTAGAGTGTGATAGATAAAAGCAATGGGTAGGATAAATCGTGCGCACATCTAGCCAGGTGGATGCTGACTTATGGAAAACAACCTACACGAATGCACATGAACTTCAGGTTGGGAGATACGGTCAATAAGCATGTGTTGGGGGGGAAATTACACAAATAGATCCTCACGTTGGAATGATAGAATGTGGAGAGAGTGATCACATAGAGGATTCTCCACGCAGAAGCATTTAATGAGCTGTGTGAAGTACTAAACAAGGTATGTAGTGCGCAACAAAGTGATTGGGACCTGCGCATACCAGAAATTTTATGTGCTTATAGGACAATGTGTAAGAAACTGATGGGATAGACGCCTTCTAGGTAGGCCTATGGAGCGAACACTATAATACCAATGGAGTATATCATGCCTCGTCCGCGTGTAGTAGCGCCCATGGATATGACGGATTGCGGAGCCTTGGAAGAAGGGATCACGTAGTTGGGAGAGCTTGAAGAAGAATGACTGGGACCTAATGAAGAGATCAAAAAAGGAAATATTAGGCTCCAAGAACTCATGAATGAAAGCATTCAATTCAGGAAGAAAAGTGCCATGGCAGAAGCAGAAGTCAAGAAGCGTGAGGAAGGAATAAAGAAGGACTTTCTTGATAGAAAGACCGTACTAGTAGAACATGATGGGCATGATTACATTGACAAAATTGGGGACTACTGCCGAGAGTTTATTGGTTTAATGCATTGTATGGGACCATTTGTTATTAAGGAAACCACAGATGGTGGCGTGGTGTATTTGATGAAGTTTAAAGGTGAACACTTTCCAGGAAAAGTAAAGGGTAGTTGGTTGAAGCCATATATAGGTGGTTTGGCCAACTAACTAGGTGCAGGAAGCACAGTCTTAGCGCTCTAGGTAGTTGAAAGGAGGTGCAGGACTATAAACTACTCTTCCTAGGAGCTACATGATGTTGGGTTGCACACAGGAGTGAGGTATCACAGGGTCTGCGACAGTGCAAGGGTAGCTCCACTGCCACACGGGTTGGCTAGAATGTGACCGTTATAGTCACTATTCATGATGTGATGCTTGGTTTGAGACCTTGCAGTGGTCCGGGCAGAGTTGGGAGGTATCCACGTGAAGATATCCGCATCGACAAAGTGACTCGAGGGTGAGTCACGATGTTTTTTTTATGGGCCTGTTGGGTATAGGATGCCTAAAGAGAATTTTTGGGGCTTAAAGCCTAGATTTTGACTAAATCCGATGCAAAGACTCCATGTTTTGTGGGCATGAAGCACGAGCTTGTAAGTGAGTCATAGGGTTGTTTGCCCTCATTTTTCTAATGTAATGTCGGCTTTAGAGGTCTACCCATGGTCCACAGAATTGTATTAATAGAGTGAGGCTCTAAGTTGTAAAGAAGGAGAGTCATGAAGTAATAGATGGAGAATTGACTCTTATCTAAGTGTAGAGTCGAGTTGTTGGGTCGTAGAGTAGGAGAAGACTCTGTAGCTGAGTGCACGAGGCCTAGTAGTCCGCAGCTAAGTGCACAGACCCCTGCAGTTGAGTGCACAGGGTAGGTTGAGTCTATAATTGATTGGAGCATTAACAAAGAGAAGTTTTATACCATTCTTGTGTATTTATTTACTATTTTCTACATTGAATGTATTGGATATAAATTACATTTTTGTTGTTTATATGGTGTGCGAACTTATATGGTTGTGTTGATTAAGTGAGTATAAGATAAAGAATCTATTACGCGAATTTAACTAACAATTATAAGAAGATAAGTAAGATCTATGGGGTAACTTGGGGAAATATCATAGATTGCTACCTTAGTAGTGTGAAAACACCTCAGCCCTTAGTTAGGGCTGCGTGAGGGTGATTATAATAGATCGTGAAGGTTTTGCAGGTTAGCACAATGCGTGAAGTGACGTGTGCGAAGGTGTTCACAGTTGGACTAAATCGACCCCTCAAACATCTCAAGGGTGCGGAAACCTGGTTCCAATATCCTCCCATACTACTTCTGGTGAGACCTTGGTCTGCGCTCCGCGGGCTATTGCCGAAAGGGCCAGTAGGGTAGGGATTTTTTTAGTTGATTAACTTTGAACCTAGGTCAAGCCCCCTCAAGCCAATAATAAAAAATGTCCCATACTTCATTCATATAAGCTCTCATTCTTGGATTTTTAGTCTAATATGTACCATGTACTTGATTTATGTCCAACTCAGAATCTTTGAAGACATAAATTCTCTTTTCCTTTTGTTCCTTAAGTAGATTCAATCCAATAATCAAGGCTTCACACTCCACAACATTATTGTTACATTCAAAATACAATTTGTAATAATGTCATTGACTACTGGAATATGGTGGAATAAGCCAAATACTAGCCCCTTATCCCTCCTGACAAGTAGACCCATCAAAATGCATATTCCGCAGCCCATTCTCATCATATGCTTTCTCCCTTTCTTCATGATTTTGGTCTTCAACTTATTGTTCTTATTCTTCTTTTAAATGCAAATCATTATACAAAATTGTAGTTCCAAGGTTTGTGTCTACAATGTATATGGGATGATTATTAGGATGAGTTTGACTACTGACCATATATGACATCTAAAATTCCCTATAAAATAGTATTTGCTCACCAAATATAATAGTAGAGGCATAAGACATCCATATGAAGAGTTACACCTACCATTTTTACTGGCCAAGACTATGTTAGCAACATTCCAAACCTAGGAGGAATGTATACCACCACAACATCCGTGACATGTCCCTTAGCAAAATTCTGAGTCAATGTTACCACAAAATCCTTGATCAATCATAAGCACGTTACTTTCCTTGAATCATAGGAGAATAAGTCTTTATATGCCCTGGTGATATCAAGAAACTAATTTTCCATCACATATTTTGGAATTAAATTGTGTGATTAGCCTGAATTAAGCATGTCATTATGTAATATCATATCATGAACATTAAAACTGACATAAAATGGAGGAACATATTCATTAACATCTATTACATGAGGAAAAATAGGAATGTAGGGGAGTCATCCTCAATGTTGAGAGAATCCTAAGTATTCAAGTAGATATTTGATATTTCTCTAACCCCCTCACCATGTTAAGAATTTGTTCTTTGTATTGTGCATTTTTCAACAATTCAGAAAATGGGATAGGGATTTTCATCTCACCAATCTTGTTCTCTAGATTAAGGGCTGAGATTTTCCTAAATCCTTTACATTCGCATCCTTCTTGACCTTATCTCCCTTATTAGCAATATATTTCTTTATATCTACTGGTTGTTTCTTTTTTGAAGGTTCTCAAGTAGAAGGTTTAACTATGACATTTCTACCTATGAGATTGTATTGTTTCTAGAAATGAACCAATGCTTTCTAATAACCTTGTTGGTACAATTATGGATCCACCATCAAATGGATAGTGTCTCTTTATGGTGAAATTTGAGTCGATTTGTCATGATCCTCCTTGGTCATATATACTTGAGCTTCTTCCTTATCAAGGAAACTAACTTGTTCCTCAAACTCCACATTATCCTCACCAACAAAAATCTTTAGGAAATGTTATAGACCTAAGGGGGGTAATATGGGGTACCGAGGGAGGTACCCAAGGTAATAATGTAATAATGGGATGGGCCATAGTAATAAATAAGGTGGTTAACCCATGTAATGTAAGGGACCACAAGTAGTTAATAATAATGAAATGGGCCCATGGTATTAGTTGATGGTATGAGGGAACCATGGTAATGACCCATGGTATTTTATGTATGAAGCCTATATAGAGGCTAGAGACTCCACATGGAGAGATATGAAGAGAAATAGTCTTGTATGAACAAGCATATAGCTTGTGGAGTGTTCTCCTTCCTTAAGGAGTGAATGTATGGTGTTGCCCTACCTTAAGGGTTTTGATCAATAAAGAAGCATTTCTATCTATTTCTGGGTTTAATCGAATTATCTTATATTTTCTTATCAGATCTATATCATTTTGGGTTAGATATACAACAGGAAAGGAGGTCTAACTGGTTGTTGATCTTCAGGATTTATCTGATCTCTTTGGCGAATATGAGGAGTTGGAGGCCTTCTTAAATTTGGGTTTATAATTTGTGGTTGAGGTTCAACCCTAGGAGGAGTTAATTTATCAGCCATATTTTCCATCATTTTCAACATGACATCAAACATAGCATCCATGGATTGGGAAGGAGAGGGATTATCCTTAACTCCTTTCCTTTCAGCTTTTAGCTTCATCATTTTTTCCATCAAATTTAATTCCACTCCTATGGCATCATTCTTCATTTTGGTTGTTGTAGCATACTTTCTCTCCCTCAACTAGAACGTGATCTTTGCATCAAAAGCATCAAGATAATGCAGTAGAGCCAATCCAAGAGGGGTTTGACGTTAGTTGTAATTGTATTGTAAACTTTATTGAATTTGGAAAAAAATTATTGCACTTATTAACCCATACTCCGTTACAAATTATCATACTCGAGTAAGACCTATAAAGGATTTCTTTTTGTCTTCCCATATCCTAACGAAAACTTGCTCAAATTGTTGGAAATAAGAAATACTCCTCCCTGTTGGAAGACCACTTAACCACTTTTTTACTTCATCGAAAAAGATTTATGCAAATAGACTCATTTTGACATCCTCATTATCCACTTCCTCCAAATCTATGATGTCATTAAATTTATCTAAGTGATGTTGAACTGTGAAACCTCCCTGTCCATCAAATAAGTCAATACGTTGAGCATAGTTTTGAGGAAGGTCAGGTAATTGACTTGGAAGTTGAAGGGTAGAAATTATGGCACCCATAGCTATTGAATATGAGGTTGAAGTAAATATAATGCTAATAATGTGAATAACATATGATGATGGATTTGAAACCACTATATCATCTATTATAATAGAAGGATATGGAGGAGAAATAGGTTGGTTGGGAAAAGGGAAATTCACAGACTGAGACAAGGCTAGCTAGAGTTCCTGTATTAGGTCCTCCTATATGCACCCTTTAAGAAATTCAATTAGGTTGATATGAGTAAGAGTACTTATATACCCCAACTTCTCTTTGAGCCTAGAGATCAAGCTACTCAAAAAATATATCTATCTTGTTGTGATAATCTTGGTTCTAGGGAATAATACTTTGGAATGTAAGACTTAAACCTCCTTTCATCAAATACTATTTCTAATAAATCATATTTTGAATTTGATCTAAATAAAGTCTACTCAAACTGAATATAAAAAAGGATATCTTCTATGGAATTTAGTTCTTTAGGTAAATAAATATATCTTTCTATTTGGACAATACATCATACATTTTCATATATTTTCTTCCTGAAATATGCTTTTGGACTTGGAAGGACCTTTGGTGGACTAGGATCTATATTTCTCATTGTGTAAATCCTTCTATGAGCTAGAACTTCACAATGAGTCACCTTGAACTTCAAATAGTGGAGTTTCAAGGGAAAATTTAACAAATAAATTTATGTCTCAACTCCTATTTATCCTCAGTAATTAGACTTGATGATGATAATTGTCTTATGGAAAAATGAATCATTTGTTACTCGACAATGACACCAAGATGTTATGACTCTGTATTTTTCTTGGTTGTAGGAGAAAATTACTAATGCAACTTCAAACCAATATTTAAGATTGGAAGCTAAACCTTCCAGTCTAGAGAGTGTTGGGTTACTCAGTTTCTCTTAAAAATACGAACTGACTTACACTCATTAAATTATCAACCCTAAAATCATTTAGTTATTTCAATGTGTCCACACAGTAAGTGCAAAGAATAGTGCTAATGTGATCTAATTTGTCTAGCCCTATTGAAAGGTAAATGCATGTAAAATACAAGGAACAACTAGGATTTCCTAAAATAACATTTATTCACAACTTTGAAAATTCAAGCATAATCAATAAAAGTTACTTTATGATGATCAAAGCATTGAATCTTCTACTGCGAGTATTAAAACAATTCTGCTAAACACAAGTTGTTTCCTAGGAAATTGCAGCTCTAAGAAAGGAACAACACTTCTGAATGGAAATGATTCTATTGAAAGAAATATCAAATCTTGCACTTAACAATTCTTTATCACTCACAGGAAATCACAGTACAAATAAAACTTCAAAAAATCAATGACCACGAATCCAATCTCATGACCTTCATTCAAACTATTGTAGGAGATATCACTTTAATGAGAAAATCAATAACCATTGATAAGATCTAGAAAGATTGAATAATTGCAAAGCAAGAAATAAAAGCTTAAATGTAAATTTAATAACACAAATAAGGGCAATAGTCGTTCCAGGATTAGGCCCATGATCAATGAAATTCAACTACATTAAAGTTAATTCAGTGCAAAGAGTTAAAGATGAACCATGAAAGTCTTCGTTAAATTAATCAACAACAATATTACAAAGGTTATCTATAAAGCTTCTAGCATAGATCAAAATGACGATCATTTTCCACTTAATCTACTGAGGTATAGTTCATCCCTTTAATATTACAATTAAGTCTATTAAAAAATAAGGAAGCAGTGGTGAAAATCTAAATATTCTCAAGACACTTAATTCAAATTAAAAAATCTCTCATATTTCGTTGGAATAGGTGGCCAAGACCTCATTCACATTTGATCTTTCCATGATGAATGCCAATCTTGCCCAATCGGGTTATAACTAACCCATGAAACTCTATGTAACTCATTCATGTCCACCTATCCCATGGAAAACCATTCGCTATCAAAATTCCATGTAAGTTAACACTTCAAATCGTAAGGATAACTCATATTTTGATAATTATATAAACTCTTTTGAAAAATAAAATGATCAAACACTTATTGACCCCTTATAAGGTTTATATCACACAAATTAAAATATTATATACATAAAGATCATAGAAAACTAATAAAAACATAAGGAGACATGGTAAGAGAATGTATCGATTCTGAAGCCCAATATCATGCCCCATCTTACCTATTTGCATGACCACATGAAAACAAATGATTGACATGGAGGGAAGTTAATGACTAAGTTGCATAAGAATATTTCCCATAATGTTGGAAATGATTTCTTCTTCGAACTTGTTGGAGAGCGACATACTTACCTACTTAAGTTAGATCATACTCAGAATTATAATCCTCTTGAGGACACCAAATTATTGGACACCTGTACCTAGACCCTATCGAGTTAGGGCCTTCTTCTAATACCATATGAGTGTGATATTATGTTATGTCCATTGCAGTCTGGAAATTTTGATAATTTAAGGTTTGTCTATTTTTTGTTTCTTGAGATGAGGCCTGCCACTTTTGTTTGCCTCTTGTAGAGCCTCAAACCTTATATCTAGCAAATATTATAACCCTGACCATAATACATCATTATGAATAGGTGCTAAAGCACTAACAACACCAAATTGCTTCATGAATTTCTTGTGGTAGATGAGTGTGCGTAAAGGGATTTGTGGTTCTCCTCCGACCTACATGTCAAGATGAAGTTCTATTCTTTGCAACACATTATAATATTTTTCCCATCTTATCTTATTTTTAGAAAAATATATGAAAGATTGGAATTGTACATCCCCTATAAAAGGGGTAGGATTCTCATCTCTCTGTTCTTCCAGAAAGAAATTGTGCATGTATAGTTCACATAAGAAATACCTTGTATTCTCATCTTGTTTATGAAAAGAATCAACAAACTCTAAAAGATTACTAAATTGGTAAGGTTTCCTAGACCAGACAACCTTAATCTTGAGCAATAAGTATCTTTCCAACAAAAATAACGCATGACTCCTAGCCAGTTACCTGCATGACAAAGAATCTGAGTATATAGACCAAACTTCTTTGATTTGTTGTATAGCTTTCTCAATCTATTTCTCCAAAGATTTAACCTTTTTCTTAGCTTCTCACAACTTTCCATAAGTTTCATCTTCTGTGACTCACAATAACTTGAACTTTTGCAATAGCTTGTGATATTATTATTAAGGAACTACATTGTTTTGATACAATACTATAGTCTGTTGTTGTTCTTCCATTTTCTTGTTCAAGACTTAAATAGTAGCTTCCACAATAGGAGTATATGGTGGCATAGGCTCAATTTTTGTTCCTCTTCTGATAAAAATTGGTACTTTTGTTTGAGCTCTAGTTCCAATAGTTAAAACATCGATATTTGGCATCTATGACTTAGTATGATTCCATATAATAAAGGAAACAACAAAAATTTCAACTTTAGTTTGATTCTCATTTTATCGAACTTCCTTCTTTCTCTCATTTATTTTATCATACTGATTTTGGGTTTTACTATTTCGCAACCATATCTTAAGTTTTTGGACCCTTCTCAGACCCTTCATTGTAATTGCTTGTTTTATTTATTGAACAACTCCATCTCTTTACTATTATTTCCTTCCTATTTGTTTCTTAATCCTCTATTAACCTTCTACGTAAGATTTCTAGCTAGGGTGATTGGAGGAGAGGGAAAAACAAAAATGGATGCTAAGTTTTCAATCACCACTTCCTTAGGAGGATCAATTGTAGCATCAATTACAAATTCAACAAGGTTTCTTCCATCTTTGGATATCTTTGGAGAGTCAGCATTTACTTCTCATTCCATACTTTCCTGAGGAGATTGTAAGGCTACCTCTTCAAAAGAGGAGGGTTCTTGGATGGTTGCGACATAATCAACAAAGTGTTCCCGAAGAGATGTATTCTCAGGATCTCCTGAATATTCTAAGGTAACACTAGTGAAAAAATTGGAAGGAGAGGCTAGAGATATGGGTGATGTCCTTTAATTAGGAGAATCCTTTAAACAACCTACAGCTCCTTCAAAGTCCATATAATTGAAAATTTTTTCCAATCCCTCTAGAACTTGGGTTGCATCCATTTCATGTTCTTGAGGAGGCTCCTCCTCATGAGTTTCCAGTATGTTCATAATTTTTTAGGGTTCATTACCCTCCAATGATTGTTTTACATTGTTTATGGAATTTCGGGACATAGCCAACCTGGATTATTTTCTTGGTTTCTTAGGTAAGGAGGCGAAGTGATAGTCCATCGTCTTTTCTAACCTTTTCAATTGTTGACGGGTGGGGGTCTGCAAAGTGTCTTCCATTGTAGTGTTCTTATATTGATTGGTTTCTTCCTTTCCTCCTAACTTCTTATCATCAAATGGAATATTTTTGGGTTCTTCCCCGGGTGCTTCATTTTTTGGTGGAGTCTCATAAATTCCCAAGAGATCTTGCCATTTTAATTGTGATTGATTTAGATTTTTGACAATTATAAATTTTATAAGCCCATGGCTTCTCACCAGTAAAGCTTGATCCTTAGACCTCTTAAGCCTTACAATGGTCTCATCTAGTAATGGATTCAGAAAATGAGGTAGGTTCATTGTTACCTTTTGTCTTAGTGCCTCCAATAACTTTAGGTGTCGCCCCCTTACCACATCATATCAATCGTTGCATGTAATGTATCTATGGACCACACATGTTAGTTCTTTCCATGGTTCTGGAAATGAGCTAGGGTTGTACCCCTTCCCTTTTCCCACAAATTCTTCCCTAATATTTACAAACAAGGGTGTTGCACTCTGTAACAGATTGTGCATCTCAAATAACTTCTCTCCTTCCAAGGGTAGGCATGTTGCTTCCTCTAGTACTTCTGTATTAACCTGTATTTGTATGCCTTTTATTATTATCATTTCATTTCTCAGATTATTCATGAATTCCAAAGCCACTTCTCTATTGAAACCTTACAACTGTAGGAAATAATATAAGAATCCCATTTGGTCTATAATACTTCATGCCTATTGAGAAA
This sequence comes from Pinus taeda, assembly GCA_000404065.3. NCBI lineage: Eukaryota > Viridiplantae > Streptophyta > Pinopsida > Pinales > Pinaceae > Pinus > Pinus taeda. Next base: position 613 of record APFE031420540.1, on the reverse strand, counting down.
CCTGGAGTTGTGTAGGTTCACTTCTTATCGAGTGACCACCCATTTTAGTTGTACCTATAGGAAGCAACTTGGAAATAAACTAGAAACAACAAGCTTCACAGATACAGGGTCATAAATACTGTGTAGAGTAGAAAATTCAAATAACATAACATACAATGATTGTTGCAGAGTTTGTAAGCATCCAGCTATATATTTACTTTTCAGTCCCCTAATGAAATTAAAGGTCATTCTCAACCATTCATTATGTATTTGTTTTGGCATGACAGTCGACATGAATAATTAGATAAGACTGCATTAATTCGACATAATGGAGCAACTGCTAGAGAAATGGAAATAATGGTGAGGCGTGCGACATACTTATTGGAGGGATTGATCATGGAATGTGCTGACAAGACTAATAAAATTAATTAATGAATCTATTTTTTTAATTAATTAATCAAACAAATTAGTTAATTAATCAAACAAATCAATGAATCCTTTAAGCAAATTAATTAAAAATTAATTTTACATAAAAAACCACATAATAATTAAATCAATAAATAATAAAAATTTATCAATTAATTTATCCCTTTACCTCATTAATTAATTAATTAATTAATTAATAATTAATAAA
>APFE031420539.1:0-12774 GCA_000404065.3 Pinus taeda | reverse complement strand
TTAATTGTTGAGTGTGCAAGAGAAGATTTAAAGATAGCCAGGTTGTCTTGCTACTGGGCTACGCCGCAGGCCATAGCCAGCAGCGTGGAGGAAGTTTGACTTCGGTGCAGCGCAATGATATTTAGGTGTAGCACAATGGAATAAGGTGTGTGGGCAGCATGGGACAGTAATGTGCTGAAGACAAAATGAATGAGTGAAAAGGGGTGCAACATGTTGTGATGGAAGCGACAACATGGTATATTACAATTGTATGATAGTGCAACATAGTGCATAGTAACAGGGGTGCAGCACAGTGATACATGGTGCAACATGATGTGATGGAAGCAACAACAGAATGCTGAGGTATTGCAACATGCGTTTGGGTGCAGCATAGTGCAATGAAGAGCTCAACATAGTGCAGCAAGAGGAGATGTAGTACAATGATGGGTACAATCATGATTATTAAAGCATGATGAGATGCAGCATTGTGATGATGGGTGCAGCATGGTGCAGCACGATGAGGTGCAGCATGATGACGAGATGCAGCACAATACTATCTCTCTCTGTGTTAAACTTTTGGAGAACATAAAAGAAGAATTGATCAAAGGTTTCCCCACATTATGGTTAGTCCCTCGCTAGCACCACATCTTGTGTCCTCTTGTCTTGGCTTGTCTTTTGCGATTTATGATTATGTTCTATCTGTAGTTTACTTTAATGCTGATGTGATTGCTGATCTAGAAAATATATTGAGCTAACTATGAAAATTGAAATAAATTGCTTTAAGCATAGAACATACCTAAAATTAAGAGGTTTCTCTAGATGAGTAAGGCTCTCCAATGGAGGGAGTTTATCCTTGAGTTGCCAAATTAACACCCTCTCATCTAGGGAGAAATTTCCCACTGCATCATAAGTCCCATCTCAAATGTCTCATCATTGACATCAAGTCATATCTCATCCCAGCTCATCTTTGCTCATATGTTGAACACTCAAATCTAAAGAAGAAGAATCATCATCATAGGGGAGCTCAAGCTACCACCTTGTTATCGTTCAAACTAGCAGGGGTCCTAGAGGGGCACTTGCTAGGTCAAGAGCAACAATGGAGCTATAGCCCACTTGTTGGAGAAGATGTAACTAGGTTTGGTCTTCATATATGTAATTTTGATATTTGTATTTATTCAAGAAAAGAGAAATTATTTTTGTATTATTTGTCAATGAGTTTCTTGCTCATTGAAAATAGGTCAAGCACATTTTGAAGTGCTTCTAGAGAGTCAAAGTCAAAATGTAATTATGAAAAGACCCTATCATGGCATGTTACATCATGTAAGTCATCATACAAGGTCAAGGAAATAACTCCAAGCATGGCCAAATACTCTCCTAGCACCAACGAAGTCTACAAGCAACAAAAACGATGAGTAAATGTTGAAATATAATGCAACTGCAAGTTGGCTTTAGGGACAATCATGTCGGCTTCAATAAGGAGGGACAAACCTCTATAAATAGAGGTTGTCCACTCCTCATTTGGACACACAATCATATCTTTGAAATCCACAATCAAGGAGGACAAAGTAAGACGAAGAAAAGGTAAGAAAGAGGGCTACAAGGGCAACGAAGAAAGAAGGTGAAACATCGAAGAAGAAAAGGCTGTCTTTAGGGCATACACATAGTCACACGTGCGGAGAAGTAAGGCTGCCTGCGGCTACAACTACAGTAAGGTGCAGGTCATGATATCTCACAATTTTCGGGCTATGTCATAGGGTTTATCGAATTTGAACCTTGAGGTTCGAAATTCGGCGAACCCAATTTTTTTTTTCAAATTCATTCAGGTTTTGCGAACCTGATAGTCGAACCTGAAATTCGAACCTCAACGAATTTGAACCGGATAGGCAAAACTCAAATTCGAACCTCAACAAATGTGAACTTGATAGTCAAACCTCAAATTCAAATCCCAACGAATTCGAACTTGAAGCCCAATTTTATAATTTTTAAATTTTTTGGGGCTCGAGGTTAGATTTTGGGAGGTTTTTGTTAGTTGTTTTATGGTTTATGAGAAAAAAACATGGGCAACACATGGTTTTCTCTTGTTCCGCTTCCCACCAATTAGTTTCCCGCGGTGGACACTAGTTTGTCTTTATTTACCATGGTTGTCGATATATTTTCACAAACCAATTTCAATATGAGTGTACTCGCTCTATTGTGCTCAGTGCTGCCGTTTCGTGTTGTATTCTCTGTAATTTCCTGAATTCAATTTCTAGACGTTGCTTGTCCCCGCCGCCCAAACCGTGAAGTTAATAGTGGTCGTGATTTGTGGCTCGTGGGTGCTAACTGCTACTTATTGCCAAACCTCATACGAACCTCATCGGAAAATTTGAATTCGAATCAAACTTAATTGTTTCCGAATTTGAATTCGAACTTGAACCATGTGACATAGTTTTCGGGTACAAATTAGGCTTGCAAGGCCTCTCTCATTAGCGAGAAAAGGAAGTAGAGCCAACGAGAATAGAAGGAATGTTCTAGGGTTCTTGCTGTCCACACGTGTGAGGATTTCAGAGGTAAGTTGTTACAAATTGACAACAGTTTGAAGGTAACACTTTGAAGGGTATCATTTGGATGTAGAGAAAGGTCTACAAGGTCTCCAAGATAAGCGAAGAAGGACGTCCTTATAGCAAAGAAGAGGAGCCCTAATATTCTAGGGTTTACTAGCCTAGAAGACAAAAGTATTGAAGTGTCGGAAGAAGAGACGGAGGATGTGCCAGAAGTGACAGATTAGAAAGAAGGATTTTAACTCATGCTTGGAGGACATCCTAGTCAAGGGTCTAGGGTTTGGCAGTTGTTCAAATAAGAAGCTTCAATAAGAGAAAAACTTACAAAGGGTTCCCCTCTCAAGAGTGGAGAGGGTCCCTTGGCAGAGAGCCAAATTTGTGTTCTTGTATTTTGTTTTGGTAGCAGTGTGATGAAGCACACACATATGCACTAATAACAAGAAGAAGTATAAGCTAACTAAGAAAAAGTAAAAAGACTTCACAAAATGTTATCAAGTCTCAGAGAATCATCACAACACTCCTTTGCCCTAGATTCTCTAACATGGTTTCAGAGAAAGGTTGACACATCAAGGAAAGGGGAACTCAAGAACACTCAAGCATCAAGCCTAGAAGTCTCAACCACTTCAAGGACATGAAGGGTCTACAATCCATCATTCATCAAGGAGGGCTACAAAGCTAGAAGGAGAGCCTTATATAAAGGCACCTACAAAGAAGAGTAGATCTACATCAAGCTACAAGTCTTCAAGCACACCTCATCACCAAGCAAGTCCACTTGGAGAAGACAACTTGAAGGACACCAAGATCCAGGGAAGACAAGCCATCAAGCTTTCAAGGAGGAAGCAAATCCATCAAATCTCAAAGTCTATCAAGTAAGTACGTGTCCCCTTTTGAATATACATCAATGTCTTTTTGCAAGGAAAGCAATAAATTGGTAGGCACCAATAACTTTCTTGCATGGAAGAAGAGGATTGATCTACTTCTCAAGGAGAATGAGCTCCTAGAATATGTCAAGGGGAACATCACTGTCCTTGCTTAAAGAATAGACTCAAGCCTTAGCCAAGTACAATAAGGATGAGACAAGAGTTCAAAGGATTCTAATAGAACCAATCAAGGACTCTCTCATTCCCTATGTCTCCAAGTGTGAGACATCAAAAGAAATTTATGATAAGCTAGTAGAGCTATTCGCGGTATCCACCACCGGAGAAGTATTATATCTGAGGAATGAATTATACAAGATGAAGATAACAAAGGAAGTAATAACTCCCTACTTCATGAAAATCTCTGAGATGAGAGATCAACTTGAAGAGTGTTGAAGAATCTAGGGCATTCAAAAATTAGAGTGATTCTTCTTAAGATGGTAACAATTTGTGAAGCATTTATACAATTAATTTTAACTTGATCTTCGATTCATTATTAGTGTGTGTGATTACTTCATCAAGCTACTACCAAAACAAAAGAGACAAGAACACAAAGTATTTGGCTTTTTGCCAGGGTCAAAACCTCTCCCTCTTGGAGAGGAAAATCCACGCATAAGTCTTATAGGGATTCCAATTGACGAATACCAAGACCATGACCCTTGACACATTCTGCCTCTCCAAGACCAAGACATCAATCCTTTGCCTCGAACACTACTGGGATCATTATGATTGTTGCACCATTGAAGCCATCACTTTTGCATCACTGAGATCTTCATTATTGCCTCTTCAACATGTCATTGAGATCTTCATTACTACCTCTTCATCATGTCACTGAGATCTCTTGTCTTCATTGAGATCATGACCTTCAAGACTGGGATCATAACTGAGATAGGATCATGAGATCATACTGAGACTGTGATCTTCTCAAGATGATGAGACTAATCTTCCTTGTCATTGTTTCTTCTTATTATGCAGATGCTATGGACTGTTATAATGCTCCATCTCATTACACCGAAAGTGTGATGGTCATTGAGATTAGGGTTGCGTCTTCACCTTCGCCAATATTGTAACCAAGTTTAGTATTGCATTTGAGATTTGATGAGGATTTGCGAGGAGGTAGGAGCACATATATATATATATATATATATATATATGCTGAGACTTTTAACAACGTTGTTGTAATAACACCGAGATGCGTAATAAGATTGCTAGGAAATAGATCTGTATACTGTAATACTAAATATATCAAGACGGTAAGACTTCATGTCGAGATTGTCATGACTATGCCAAGAATATCTAAAACGCATGTCAATGCTGTGTCTTCATCCAAAGTCCTCTCTGCTCCATCCATTCGAGATCTACACCTACAATACACAGGTATGCTGAGAATGAGATCTCTACTCCATCTATTCGAGATTTGCATCTTCAATTCACAGGTATGCCGAGAATGAGATTAACCCAGGGTCTTCTGCTCCTTATACCCATTCGAGGTAGCAGTTAAACGCTAGATCTATCCCTCCTTTGATGCGGATTTCTGCTCCTTTAACCACCCAAAATTTCAGAGAGAAATGTGAGTTTTTCCTTGTATATTTTGCGTTGACCCTATGTATTTTGAGCCGACGTTACCAAGTGAAACGTTGTGACTATTTCTTCTAGCCGACAAGTCTTCCTTTTGCCCATTTAATTTTATTTTTGGAGCTGACATGATGGATTCCTTCTTGTTTTTGCTTGAAGACTTCCTGGAGGATTATGCTTGGTCTTTGGAGGGCTTCTACACATTTTGTAGACTAGAGTACATTACACATAGGCTCATAATGAGCTTCTTAATACATGACATGGCTGTTTGACATATAAATAAAATCCTAAAGACATCAAGAAGAAGTCTTTGACCTAATGACACTTCTTGCTCATGAAACCCATGTAGCAAGATATAAAAAAATAATTTGTTCTCTTTATTACATCATCTACAAAGATCATGTCATTATGAAGACCGAACCTAGTTCCACTTTCTTCAACAAAGAGCTTGGGGAAGTCATGTCTGATAGAGAGATGACAATCGTTGTATTCAATGCTCTACCCAAGGAGTGGGGAAACTTCACACCAAGCATTTATGCCAAGAAGGAAGCAACCACTCTCAGTGATATTTGTCTTTATGCAGAACATAGAAGACTAGACTTAAGGCGAAAGAAGATGTGGGATCAAAGGAGCAAGCATTTGCTATCATGTCCAAAAGAAAGGGTAAATTTGGCAAGTTTGGTCCACGAAGAACAAAAAACAAAGACATTTCCAAGATCCAATGTTTTGGATGCCAGGAATATGGACACTAGAAAAGTAATTGTCCCAAGCTTAAGAAGGACAACAACAACAAGAGAAAGAGAAGAAGCTCATATAACTCAGGAGGTGGAAGAGTAAGGAAAGAAGCAAAAGAAGGAAGATCTTCCAGATCTCTACTATGACTAGGTCAAACTCTTTCCTTCTAAGACTTATTTCAAAGTTTTGAGTAGAATAGGAGCATGTAGAAATAAATTAAATTGCATGGCTAGAATTACCCTCTAGAATCTAGCAGCATGATGTACATGGAGTGCTAGACACTCATGTAGATGTAGCATTTATGAGAAGAACAAAAATGCATAAGTAGGATATCTTCTAGAGTATAGCTCAAAGATATTCATGTAGAAGGAGCATACCTAGAATAGGACGTCATATATGATGGAAGAAAACTTGATCATGATAAGAATCTTAGAAGACCTAAATCATCAAAGGAAGGAAACATTTGCAAGGCGAGGATCTTTAAAAATCCTATCATGGAATCTTCAAGAGAAGGTTCGTGAACCAAGGCAGATGTCTCATTTGGAATGCCACTCAAGGAATTCAAGAAAGGGATGGTATGTAGGCATGCGAAGATGAAGCAAGAAGGGCCACACCAAAGAATGATCAAGGAGGATCAAGATGAGGTATGTATACATCAAAGTTTAAGTCATGCAATCATTTGTATATTATTGAGTTATGGGTATAGTTCTATAACATGATCAAGCATGAAAGGATCTCTTTCACCAAGAACATGCTCGAAGGCATGTACCACGATGCAATAAAGGTCAACAAAAGAACATGCTCACATTAGAAGCATAAGATTGCTGACTAAGAAGCAAGAAGAAATGCTGACAAGTCCAAAAGGCAAGGGATGAACGAATGCTTCCACAAGAAGCTTTAGGTGGTTGAACGATCTATCTGAGAAGAAGCAAATGAAGAAAGAGATCAAGCCTGTGAAGAACACCATGATCATCGAGAATCACTATCTGACAAAAGGCCTTGAAGATATCTCCCGAAAGAAGGCATGGCAACTCTGATAAAGGAAGAAAGGACCCTTGACACCTATGAAGGCCTTGGAGATATAAAGGTGCAGATAACTGATTATAGTCTATGAAGATGTCGTGATGAAGAAGCCATCCAACGAAAGGAAAAACTGAAGATGTCGTGATGAAGAAGCCATCCAACGAAAGGAAAAACAACGTTAAAGCAATATCAGGATGAAGTCATGATGGGCTACCAGATCAAAACATATAACCTAACAAGTATGATGGAGCATCCATGAGGAGAGCATTCCGAAGCATGGAGAAGATGACAAAGGAGTAGCCAAGATGACTAGAAGAACTTGATAGTCACTTTCCACGAAGCAATGATGTGACTAACCAAGAATGAAAGTGATGGATGGATGGTGCCCTACCAAGAAGAAGTTCGACCGAAAACTTCATGACATCAAGAAAGGAAGGGGATCATGCAGCTGAAGGACCCACAAAGAAGGAGCTGTTGTTGAAGGAAAGAGTCCCTAGTTAAGAGAGAGCTCTGACAGGTCCTTGATCAAGAGGGAGTTTTGAATCACACCTGATGACAAAGGAGTGACAATTGTGTTTTCCTTTTCATGGGCCTTGCGGCTGTAAGTCTAGATGAAGGCCATGAATGGAAATGTGAACACAAGATAGACACGACATTCTTGTCTTCACTTGGGAAGAAATAATGGGAGGATTAGGTAATCATCTGGCATCCGATACTCTTTGAGGATGTGTAGGGCATCCAAGACAAGAGTAGGCAAGAGGACCGATATTCTTTGAGGGTTGGGGATACAATATAAGAATAGTCATAGAAGGTCATACTTGAGAACACCCGGGTGGGTATGTACCTTGAGAGACAATGATGAAGGTGTCTTTAAATCATTGGTCTTGCCAACATTGTGACTCATGGTCTCGTGAAGAGATGGAGCTGTTAGTCAAGGCCTTGCACTATGACAATTGTGATGGTTATGATGCTATAACAGATGAATTGCTAATCCAATTTCTCTTATGTGGATTCTTCAAGATTGAAAATTGCCAAACACCTTGTAATGTTGTATGAATACCTCCCTAATTAAGAGGGAGTGTTGAAGAAGATGTAACTAGGTTCAGTCTTCATATATGTAATTTTGATATTTGTACTTATTCAAGAAAAGAGAAATTATTTTTGTATTATTTGTCAATGAGTTTCTTGCTCATTGAAAATAGGTCAAACACATTTTGAAGTGCTTCTAGAGAGTCAAAGTCAAAATGTAATTATGAAAAGACCCTTTGAGGGCATGTTACATCATGTAAGTCATCATAGAAGGTCAAGGAAATAACTCCAAGCATGGTCAAATCCTCTCGTAGCACCAACAAAGTTTACAAGCAGCAAAAACGATGAATACATGTTGAAATATAATGCAACTGCAAGTTGGCTTTAGGGATAGTCATGTCAGCTTCAAGAAGGAGGGACAAACCTCTATAAATAGAGGCTGTCCACTCATTTTGACACACAATCATATCTCTGAAATCCGCAAGGAAGGAGGACAAAGTAAGACGGAGAAAAGGTAAGATAGAGGGCTACAAGGGCAACAAAGAAAGAAGGTGAAACAATGAAGAAGAAAAGACTGTCTTTAGGGCATACACATAGTCACACGTGCAAAGAAGTAAGGGCTGCCTGCGGCTACAACTATAGTAAGGTGCAGGTCATTATATCTCACAATTTTCGGGTACAAATTAGGCCTACAAGGCGTCTCTCATCAACGAGAAAAGGAGGTAGAGCCAACGAGAATAGAAGGAATGTTCTAGGGTTCTTGCTATCCACATGTGCGAGGATTTGAGAGGTAAGTTGTTACATATTGACAACAGTTTAAAGGCAACACTTTGAAGGGTCTACAAGGTCTCCAAGATAAGCAAAGAAGGACCTCCTTATAGCGAAGAAGAGGAGCCCTAATATTCTAGGGTTTACTTACCTAGAAGACAAAAGTATTGGAAGACAAAGTGCCAGAAGAAGAGCTGGAAGATGTACTGCAAGTGACAGTGCAAAAAGAGGAAGGGTTTTGACTCATGCTTGGAGGACATCCTAGTCAAGGGTCTAGGGTTTGGTAGTTGTTCAAATAAGAAGCTTTAATAAGAGAAAACTTACAAAGGGTTAACCTCTCAAGAGTGGAGAGGTTTTGTCCCTAGTAGAGAGCCAAATTTGTGTTTTTGTTATTTTGTTTTGGTAGCAGTTTGATGAAGCACACACATATGCACTAATAAGAAGAAAAAGAAGTATAAGTTAACTAAGAATAAGTAAAAAGACTTCACAAATTGTTATAAAGTCTCAGAGAATCATCACAACACTACTTTGCCCTAGATTCTCTAACACCACTGTCACCACAGCTAAAGCTCCCTACACTTTACGAACTTTTACCGATGGGAGGAGACCTAGTAGATATAGAGAATCACCTATGAAGGGTAGATCAATGAAATGGACAAGAGGTGATTCCAATAACCCTTTCCCAAGAGAAACTCAAAATTAGGGCTTGCTTTCTTGTTAAGCAAGGTGTAGGGTTCTCTAGGAGGTGTTGATGAGGATTTGAGGGCTAGGTTTTGAGGAATATGACTCGCAGAGGAGCTCCCTAATCCCTAAAATCCTTATGGAATAGGTCAAGGTAATGGGATTTGGCAACCAACAATGTACTTGACCCAACTAGGGAAGAGAAAGGGATCAAAGAAATAATTTCTAACAAATGAAATATGATAATCCCAATGAGGCTACAAGTCCAAGGAAACCAAGGGCAAAATTCGATCATGAGGCTAGGGCTTGGGATATCTCACAATTCCACTGTCGGAATTACCTCAAATTTGGAGGAGTTCTAGGAGACACACCAATGCTGTAGGAGAAAAGAGATCGAATTTTTTGGCTGAGTGGTTTGCAAGAAAAATGATGCCCTAGGAGACCTAATGGTACAAGGCCTAGAAAGGGGGAGATGGTGAGAGAAAAGATAGGGTTTAAGGTGACCACCTTATTGTAGACTAGTGCCTAGTCCTTTGGGGAGATTGGAGTCAAGAGAATAATGAATATGGATTTCGTTTTCTAGGTCAAGTAGGCCTCAAAGACAACTTCGCTTAGCATTAAGGCAAAGGAGAGTATTTTTGAAAGCTTTATACTTCGTTTGCTCTTTGGATGGCTTATCGAGATAAATTCAATAATGGGACATCCCTATGAACATTCATTCATCATACATGAAGCATTGATTCATAGTGTATTATAATATTTTATTAAAAAAATAGGTTTTTTTTTCAAGTTTTTGAATGATTTGACCTCAATTTTTTTGGAGACGCAAGAAACATTTTCTCTTTTGGAAGGAAACGCCCCCCTTCGAGTTGCCTCGCGTTTTTGTTTTTTGGTGACGTGGGGAAACATCCCCTAGACATCCCCACGTCCTCGGAGAGCAAGGAAGCGTGGGGACGCGTTTCCCAGGTGGGGGGAAGCGTCCTCGTAGAACACTGTAAAATAATGTTGGTGCCAATTTTAGATATCATATAACAAAATTTCAAACATAGGTTTGAAGTGTGCTATGGGGTATTTATCAATCTACAACCTACAAGTAGAGACAAATTTTAGAAATTATGATCCCATAAATGTTTAGAATAACTAAGGTAGTCACGAACAACACACATGTTACAACAAAAATTCTATTACTAAATAGTTCTTCATTTATTAACGTACTGATTGCCTCTCACTGGGAAACACTATCAACGTGCCATGTTGCTTCCACTCTTAAGTCTTTAATGTGCCACGGGAATGGAGGCTTGAGCTATTAAAACCTAATGTCAAATGAGAATTTGTAATTGTGATCTTTGATTCTAGATTTTTGTTGTTGAGTGCATGGTCAATCCCACTTTTAGTTGTGTAGACAAATTCTAATATTCCCTAATTTTGATTTTCCGTTTAATAGGATTAACACAAAGTATTGGGAAAGTGCTAAGTCTAGCACAATTTTGTAATTAGGGCATTGGAGACATTTTGGCATGTGGGACTTAGGAGAAATCCAAAATTCCAATCCTAATGGAATGTGGGCACCAACCCTCATGGAATATGCACCCCTTGGAGGAAAAGTCAATTGTGTGGGAAGGGGGTCGAAATAGTTGGCTAAGGTACCCACAAGGAAAAAGGAGGCAACAATTATAAGTAGGGGGTTGAAGGCAGCATAAAGCACTTTTGATAATTTGTCATTTTACACATTGTTGCTCACGCTGTTTAGCTGAGTCACAGGAGCTGTTTTGTTAAAATTGGCAAATAGGGCCAAACTTCACGTGTGTCATCTTATTTATGACAACTGATATTTTTCTTGGATTCCTCTCTCCGAGAGGTGTAGGATTGATCTAAAGATCATCCGATTCTGACATGTACAAACGAAGTTATGAATTTATTTTGATTATGGACAAATTGTCAAGGTCGGCCAATAAACTTACGTAGGTTCAGAAGCCCAACAATCACGTCTATTCATTGTCAATGTTTGCTATAAATATCTGATGACTTAGCCTCATTTGGACACACTTACTTCACACATCTCTCTCTCTCTCTCCTCATTGATTGGGTACACATTTTTGGGCAACATTTTCTCTCACACGTGCGAAGGAAAGGAGGAAGAATTTTTGTTTTTGGGCGTTGATTGCGTTGATCGAATTTTGGGACAGTTTGACCATGTGTTGACCAACAACATTGACTCCTTTGACTATGTTTTTGGGTGAGATATTTCTGTTTAGGCATGCCGTAATTCTGGGCACAGAAATCAAGGCCAAACGTTGATCTTGACCAACGTTGACTGCAGCTAGGGCTGACCGCAGGTCGGCTATTTTGATAAGATTTGATTGGGCTGTTTTTGGGTTGTTTTGAGGGCTGATTCATGTCGCTGTTTGGAGGCCGAAGTTGACTGAAGTTGATCAATTTGTTGAGGGTCAAATCTGCCCTGTTGACCAGTGTTGACTTTTCCTGGTTAGGGCTCTTTTGTTACTGTTATAAATTATAAGATTTGTAAATTGTACTATCTCTCTCCGTTGAACTATTTAAGACTATAAGAAGAATTGATAAAGGGTTTCCCCACATTGGGGTTTGTCCCTCGTTGATGCCACATCTTGTGTCCTCTTGTTTTGGCTTGTCTTCTATTGTTTATGTTTATGTTCTATCTGCATTTTATGATCATGTTGATGTGATTGCTAAATTGGATATTGATATTCGACTAATAAAGAAATTGAAGTAAAATTACTTTAAAGCATAGAACATACCGTTGTTGCCTAAAATTAACATGGTATCAGAGCTGAGGTGAAGACAAAGCCCAAGCAAGAGTGAAAGAGCAATCACCAAAGGTAGTTGGACAAGGACAAAAGGCTCAATGGGTTCCTCATCCTACTTCCCAGTTGAAGACAAGCTCCATGATAAATTTGCCTATCATGGATGGAAGATGTCTCTTGATTTGACCTCGAAAGAAAAAGAAGTGATGGATTATATGCAGGGTAAAATCCCTGAGCCTCCTTCAAATGCATCGACTGTTGCGAAGACCAAGTACAATAGGGTTGGAGTCAAAGAAAAGAAGATTATCAGGGATTCCATTGACAAGCACCTGGTGGCCTATATCTTCGAATTAAAGACCTCCAAGGAGATCTACGACAGATTGGTCAGCATGTTCAAGGTTAGTAATGCTAATCAAATTCTCTTCATCAAGAAGAAGTTGAAGGATATTAAGAGGGCAAGGACAAGGATATTCAATCCTATTTCTTGAGGATCACTGAGATTAAGAATGACCTACTCTCGATTGGAGAAGTCATTCCTGATAGGGAACTTACTCTTACCACCCTTGGAGGACTCCCATCTGAGTGGTATGTATTGAGAACCGCTATACTCAACAATGATTGAATTCTAGGGTTTGAAGAATTGATGTCGAGATGCATTCAAGAAGAAACAAGAATGGTGGAGCAAGAAATGCCTTCTAATAGAAGCAACCCCACTGCATTCTATGCTCATGCCAAGAGGAAGAACAA
>APFE031420534.1:0-22693 GCA_000404065.3 Pinus taeda | reverse complement strand
AAGTATAAATATATTATTATTATTAAATATTTGAAATTATTTATTCTATATTCTATATAGGTATGATGTTTTGATTAAAACTATAAAATTCCAGCAACCAAACAGATTTGTCATAACCATTAGCATAATATCATTAGGTTCATTCAAAATTTTGAGATGCTAGAGCTTGTGGATATCAAATAAAATTTTTATGAGACCTTATCAATATTGGAAACTTGATATATCAATTAATACTTTTAAATATCATGCATTGATTACTAATTAGTAGCCAATTGAATATAAATTACACGTTCTTTCCCGAATGTTACATTAACTACAAAGTTTTATTAATTTATTTTAATGTGTTTCACTACTATTCATAAGCATGGATTAAAACAAAGGATACAATAATAATATATAGAGTAGTCTAATGAGTTTACAATTTTGTATGGAAAATTTTGACAAAAATCTAGGTGAAATTTTTGGAAATCGAGATTATAGCTGTCAAGCTTCAAGATTTTGGGTGCCTTAGGGGTTCTTGATGGTGTTGAATCCACATCCAAGTGTTTCATGCCAACATTATTGTATATCGTATGTTGGTTACGAAATTTCCATGAGGTATTCACATTGAAATATTTTCATTCTAGTGGTATTATAGATGTATGACCAACTTTTTGACTTTAGACTCAAAGGGATAAAGAGTGCATATATCACTTATTTGGTTAGTATGTGAGTGCTATTCTCTGGGCTAGATACCTACCTTTCACATTCATTGAAACATTTTCTTCGTATCCTTAGTAGCACCATGCCTGGCATAGGTTACAATAATCATGTTAGTCCAAGAGAACACATCTTGTTTAATTGTTTGATTGAAACTTTGCGAGCATCCACCAATATCTTACATTTATCATGTATCTTGACAAGCATGTTCCATAGGAATGTATCCAATATAGCTCCCATCTTATTCAATCATTGCCTCACATTGTCGAAGCTCTCCTAGTCAGTAATATCATATACCACCAATGTAGCACCCAAGTAATCCAAAATCGAAGTAACCCATGTCCCATGAATCCACTGACCAATATGGTGACTTATTGATTACTACTAAATCATTCTTCAATAACTCAATTGGCTTATATTGTGATTCAACGAGACTTGTGAATTTCACCATGGGTCTAGTAGTAGCTTCATCATGCCCATGAAATTTAGAGAGAACATCAAAAGCATGAAGCTTTCAATCCAATGTCGGTATTACTACCACAAACTCTAGACAAACATTACCATGAACAAGCTTAAAATCATTATTAAGGAAGCTAACAAATTTGGTAATTCAATATGGTAATTTTGAATTATGGTTGGATAACATCAAACCTATGATGCTTTGATTAGGTGATATTGGCTTTGATAACAAAGGTGGGGAACATGTGTGACATATATTTTCATTACCTATAGAACCAAGATGTTGAAGAACATTAAGATATTTATTTTACAATTACATTGCAATCACTACTTAATTTTCAGGGGAAAAAAATATGGGTTGCAGATTCCAATGTGCAAAAGAACATTAAGACATTGATTAGAGAATCATAATGAAAATGTTGCTTAATTTTAGAGAAAACATATTTTATTGGTTGTGGATTACGTTAACAAATTAATTAGGGAATTTTAGCGAAAATGTTGCTTAATTTTAATATAATTTTTTTTCAAATAAAATTTAGCAACAATGCCAACCTAAAATTAAACAATAATATAATTGAATTACTTTCTAACAAAGCACTCAGAAAAACCTTATTTTACTAGTTCTGTTTTTACAAAATAAAAATCGAGTACTTGTTGAACACCATAGAGAAGTCTTTGTGGTTATTTCCTAAATGTCTAATACTTTGATCTCCATGGTTGCAACTTTCTTTCTATTTTTAATGAGATATACTTTGTGGAAAACGACAATCTCTTGGTTGGGTCTTTTGGCTTGCTATTCAAAATTATCACCTCCTCCATACCTAGGCTTTGTTTCTGTTGGGTAGGATTCTGATCCTATTTTTTTTAGAATTGATTTGATCTAGCTTTAAACAAGAACGCAACAAATTACAAAAATAACCATAAATATAAATATGCAGCCAAAATAATACTTAATTTGATTAGTGTAAAATACTGAAATATGCTTACAAACAGAAATGGAAATAAACTAGCTCGGGCGATGGTAGCTTATCTCTGAGAAGATATGTGGTGGCTACATGCCTCTGCACTGTGTTATAGTGAGGCTCAGAGGTCTATTTATTGTTGAGAAACAATGGAAAACCCTAAACATCCAAACCTAACCCTAGGAGATGAAACGCCAAACTAAGGGCCCCGTTTGGGTAAATTGGTACATCAAATTCCTTGCGCTGTAAATTTGGCATACGATATCTGTTTGATGTGCACAATACCTCGTTAGAGAGATATATCCAAGTACTACAACTTTTGAGTGAGTAACATTAGGCCATCACCCATGTTGCTCTCAGTTTTCCCAAAAAATGTCGTTTAGGGCCTAAAAATGGCTCTGGAAGTTCAGGACCTGAAAAACTACCAAAAATAATAAATTGTGCTACAAATAAGGAAACTGAAAAACTAAAAGAAACGATGGTGGGAGTCCAAGTGGAATAGGCAGGTGTCCACCAATATCCACCTAGATCATGATCATATAGAAAAAGGTGGTTTATTGGATTAAAATAAGGAAATCAAGAAGGATGGAGAAACCCATTATCTGAATAATTTCATATTAACCCATGCTATCCTACCTAGTGCACCTTCATGATATCAAAAATATTACCAACCATCTAAAATAAAGAGGATAACTATTTAGTGACTTAATTAGAAAATATCCCTTGATTTTAGGAAAAAGCTTCCCTTTAGGAATAGGTTATAATAATGAAATTATTTTCCATTTCCTCCCTTAAATGAAGTTGGTTATGTTTTGCATTTCAGTATAAAGGGATTTGAACTCAAATTGCATAAAAAATGCTCCATGGTTCACCAATTCATTTTTCATGATAAAATTTATGCTATGAGACAATCACTTTAAATTTAATTTAATATACAATGCTTTCCTTCCAAAGAGGTAGGGACTTGTTGCTTAGAAACAACCCTTGTTTGAATAACTAAATAAGGAAGCCTTCCTAATTATGTCAAACTTATAACCTTAAAGATATTAATTATGGTTGTAGTTTGAAAAATGTACACACAAGATTTAATTTTTTGGCAATTCTACAAGTATTATGAATAAGATAGAGTATACATAACTGGAAAATCACACCTTAAATCTAATTTTGAAAAATTCAAGTTATATTATTTTGTCTTTAACAATAATTCCTTATTATTTTTCATGGAAAAAAAATATGGATACAAATGAATTTTTAAAAACTAAATTGCAATTAATTTTAGAAAATTGACGCATTTAGTTTTTAGAATAGTCTTCTTTTTGGATATTTTAGTCATCTTCTAATTGGCTTAGTCTTTCTAAATAATTATTTTTTCCAATCTTATTCAATTCATTAAACCTTAAAGGACATGAGGAAGAAAATAACAATGAAACTTTTTCAAAGTCCCATTAGGAATATCTTTGAAATGTGAAAACATATATCCCCCATAGAGGGTAATCCAATGTAGGTCCTCAACTCCAACTTTGACATGGAAATATAGCACACCTTCTAGCACTTAGCATGAATTCCACTTACCTTGTGGTTGACCTTCACGCCACCCTGACAATTCACTCCAACATGGCATTCCACTTTCAACCACTATTGTTTATACCAAGCCAATACAACCTCACATAGAACCATGTAATGGTGGATGGTGAAATGATGGCTCACTCATGATGAAGGAACATATTACATCCAAGTCAAACCACATTTTACTAGGTATAAAGGGTTCTTTCATTTACTAAGGGAGTGGGTTCCCTAAATTTTGATTAATTGTATTTTTCAATGTTTTCTTATAATTTAGAAGTATTGTATATAGAATTGAGGATATTATAACCAAATCTCATTCTAAGAAGAAACCTCAAGAATGAATAAAGGTTAGAGAGATTTGAGGGTATATTAGATTTCTTTAGAGATATGTGGATCTAAACTAATTGTAGGTCATAATCCTGTGTATAATTTTGTAAGCCCAAGAGCCATCACGATCATCGAGAGAGAAGAGTTGAGAGGCGTTATCTTTGTTTAAATCCTAAGAATGGTGACCATTCCATTTTCATTAGAAGAAAGTAGAGGTTGAGATTAAATTTTATGGGATGTTTGTTATTCAAAATTGAAAGAGGAGACAAAAGAAATTCACATCATGCGATTCCAATCTTAGACAAATTCACCTTGGAGATTTGCACAAGTGGTTGCTTTTAAGAACATCGGGATAAAAATAAAGCATTGCTATAGACTTTTTATGTGTGGAATTTGACGAAAATATTCCAATCCTGAAGGAGACCACCCTAGAAATAAAAAGGGGAGAATCAATAAAAAATTATCAGGGTTCATTAATTGAAATCACTGAAATTGACAACTAGCATGATGGAGATAGGTTCAATAGTTAACAAAAAAATTTCTTCATCTTGGAGATTTTTTAATGAGAATTTAGAAGTGCATTCCATATCAAAATTTTGGGCTCAACACTTGATGGGAAATCAAAGCAATAATTGACAGAGAAGAATATTTGTCCCAAAGTCTGTCCTCCTAGAAATTTCAAAAGGAGGAAAAAGGGATTGCATCCAAAAACATTAGCATATCGAGTCATTAACTAATGGAGACAAAGAAGTTGGATGTTAAGTGGCATGAATGTGAACCCATACCAGAAAGTCATCATTGGGTCCCAAACTACCAGGGTTTGGGATCTAGGAATGAGGTTATATGCCATGGTTGCAAGGTCCCATTAAAAGAGAGCTTCAACAAAAGATTGGAAGGTGCCATTATGAATAGAATTACTTTCTAGAAAAACCTTCTTTTACTAGTTAAGTCACTAAATAATCAAATAGAGAAACCATGTGAACATAACATTAATCAACATGATAATTGAATTACTTTGTAACAAACCACTGAGAAAAACCTTGTTTTACTAGTTAAGTCACTAAATAATTGTGCTCTTTATCATGAAGTTGCCTATGTTCTACATTTCAGTATAAAGGGATTCGAACCCAAATTCCATAAACATTGCTCCATGGTACACCAGCTCATTGTTCAATGTTAAACTTATACTACAAGACAATCACTTTAGATTTAGTTAAATAGACCATGCTTTCCTACCAAAATGGCAGGGTCTTGTTGCTCGATGACACCCCTTGTTTGAATAACTAAATAAAGAGGTTTTCCTATATATGTTGATCCTATAAATTAAAGATATTGACCATGGTTCTAGTTTGAAAAATGTACGCATGAAATTCAAAATTTTGACAATTTTACAAGCATTATGAATAAGATAAATATAATATCCTTTTCATATTTCTCCTGGAAAAAAATTATGGATACAAATGAACTTTCAAAAACTAAGTTGCAACTAATTTTATAAATTTGTCACATTTAAGAGTTTAGAATAATGAATCTTTTGAATATTTTAGTCATTTTAATTAGCTTAGTTTTTCTAAAAAATTAAATTTTCCAATCTTCATGTAATTTATTAAACCTTAAAGGGCTTGACGAAGAAAATAACATTGATTTTTTTTCAAAATACTATTAGGAATATTTTTGAAATGTGAAAACATATATCCTCCATAGAGGGTGCCCTAGTTAGGGCCCTCCCCACCCATTGTGACATGGCAAAGGATCACACCTTCAATTGTGGCATCACGAACACCACATGCCCAATGGTTGACCTACACACCACCTTATTGATTCACTCTAACTTGTCTTTCGTCCTTCAACTATATTCTTTTTATCCAGGCTAGTACAACCTTGAAAATAATCATGCCATGGTAGATGGTGAAGGCTCTATATCATAATATGGAAATTATGGCTATCACTCATTACCAAAATATAGATGATCACTTCTTTAGGGAAGAAACCACCATGGAAACCCTTCGTAGTAAATGCATTGGCACATATCACCATCTCCATAGAAGCTCCAAGTAGAGTGTAGCACCCATAAATCATGTCTAGTGTGACCTAAATATTTGTAATGTGATCTCCCTTCGTCTTAGCAAAATTGTGCATACTAATACGCTCCTGTGCTCTTATCTAGATTATATAAAGTCGTTTAAGATCATCATCCTTTACTTGAAGCATATCGTTCAGTGTGGGTTGTAATGTTTGTTGCAAACTTGGTAATTTGGCTTCTCAGTGAAGGCCTCTTTACGTCTAGGGTAAGAGTAGTCTCACTACCACTCAATTTCCTTCACATCAAATTGTTTTTGTTTGGGCCTTACATTGGTTATTACAATCTATGGATTGGCATATAATAGAAAATACTCTGATCAGATACCATTATCTACCTTCTATATGTCTCCCTGTTCGAGTTTTTGCTCAACCTTTGTATTTATCTCTAGTATGCTTGTGTTGTACTTCACTTCAGCATCTTCCTAAGATTCAAATCCCCTTTGCCTCATCCCTCTCACCTATTTCAAATGCCCCCTACACTATAGTCATCCACCCCTCTAAGAATTTGTTAATTATCCCTGATAATCCTCATCCTGTTACCTATCTCAAACCATTCACTTCCACTATCTAACACTTTGTTGCATCATGACCCACAGAATACAGGGTGCTCCATGTCGGGGAAGGGGCAAAGGTCATCCCTTTATCACCACTCCAACATCCAAAAATTTTGACTCAACCTCTCAACTGAGAGACCAAATGAAAGGAAGAGATTCCTTTGCTCACTATGAATAGGTTATCCCTAATCTAGTCAGACCAGATATTGAACAAATTGATTTAGCCACCTCTACATGATCTAGATATGCAGGTTACATGCAAGTTGTGAATGTCTATTGACACATAAAAATTCTATTGGGGTCTATCCTTACATACTACAATAGTTGAACTGGAGAAAAAATTGGATGGAATGGATCACAAGCTCAAAATCCTTCTCAATAAGTGCAACAACAACACCTTTGTTGTAAGTATGATTGTTTCTCAATGGCTACCCAAGCAGGATAGATTTGATCAGTAACATTCACACAATTCCAATTTTTTTGTTTGCAATCTTTCTAATGGTTTCTCTCTATCTGTGCTCAACCAGTCTATGTTTAGTCGTTCTTTATGTAGTAGGTTTCTATGTTGGACATTTGTTTTATTAGAAACTATTATAGGAGAGATCTTCATAACCTCAAGTCTTTGTTGCTCAAACTTTAGCTTGATTTCATACTGGAAAAACCAGAGGTAGATAATTTTTTGTTATGTAACCCTTTGAATTTGAAATAGTAATAAAAAGTTCCCAAATTAAATATAAATAAATAAATAAATTACGACCTAACTGAAAGATTCTAATGAGATGTAAAAAGGAACACATCTTGTTTAGGTGTTTGATTGAGAAATTTTTGAGTGTCTACGAAACTCCTGTGTTTAAAAAATATGTTGACGAGCATGTTTCATAAGAATCTATCCAACACATCTTGTCTCATTCAACCATTGTCTCACATTATTGAAACTCTCCTAGGAAGTAACATCATAGACCACTAGTGTAACACTAGCCTAACCCAAAAACTAGGCAACCCATGTCCCATGTATCCACTAACCAATGTGGTGACTTCCAAATTATTTCTAAATCATTTCTTTATAACTCAATTGGCTTATATTGTGCTCCAAAAAAGCCTTTTGAATTGTAACATGGGTCAAGTAGTAGCTTCATCATGCCCATGAAATTTAGAGATAACACCAAAAGCACAAAGCTTCCAATCGAATGTAAGTATTTCTACCACGGGCTCTAGGGAAACATTACCATGAATAATCTTACAATCATTGTTGAGGAAGCTAACAAATCTAGCATTTTGATGTAGTTAATTTGAATAATGGTTGGATAACATCAACCTTACAACGTTATCATTAGGTAAACTTGGATTTGAGAACATAGGTGGAAACAAGTCACATATTTTTCCATTACATGTGGAATCTAAGGTGTTGAAGAACATTAAGATATTGATTTGACAATTACATTGCAATCACCACTTAATTTTAAGGGAAAAAATTATGGGATGCAGATTCCAGCATGCAATAAAACATTAAGACACTAATTGAAGAATCACAATGCAAATGTTGCTTAATTTTAGAGAAAAATTATTGTAATGGTTGTGGATTACATTAACATATTGATTAAGGAATTGTAGTGCAAATGCTACTTAGTTTAGTAGGAAAAATTTTCAAATCAAATTTAGCAACAATGTCAACATAACATTAATCAATATTATAATTGAATTACTTTCTAACAAACCAATGAAAAAACCCTGTTTTACTAGTTAAGTCACTAAATAATTGTGCTCTTTATCTTGAAGTTGCCTATGTTCTACATTTCAATATAATGTATTTGAATCCAAATTCTATAAACAATGCTCCATGGTTCACCAGTTCATTTTTCACTATTAAACTTATACTACAAGACAATCACTTTAAATTTAGTTTAATAGACAATGCTTTCCTACCAAAATGGCAAGGTCTTGTTGCTCAACGACACCCTTGTTTGAATAACTAAATAAACAGGATTTCCTATATATGTTCAACCTATAACCTTAAACATATTAAGTATGGTTGTAGTTTTAAAAATGTACACATGAAATTCAAAATTTTGACAATTTTACAAGCATTATGAATAAGATAAATATAATATATTTCTCATATGTCTCTTGGGAAAAAAAATATGGATACAAATGAACTTTCAAAAACTAAGCTGCAATTAATTTTAGAAATTTGTCGCATTTAAGAGTTTAGAATAATGAATCTTTTGAATATTCAGTCATTTTTTAATTAGTTTAGTTTTTCTAAATAATTATTTTTTCCAATCTTCATGTAATTTATTAAACCTTAAAGGACTTGACGATGAAAATAACATTGAAACTTTTTCAAAATCCTATTAGGAATATTTTTGAAATGTGAAAAACATATATCCTCCATAGAGGGTGCCCCAATAAGGGCCCTCCCCACCCATTCTGACATGGCAACATATTTGCATCATGAACACCACTTGCCTAGTGGTTGACCTACACATCACCTTATTGATTCACTCCAACTTGGCTTTCCTCCTTCAACTTTATTGTTTTTACCCAGGCTAGTACAACCTCACACATAACCATGCCATGGTAGATGGTGAAGGCTCTATATCATAATATTGAAATTATGGCTATCACTCATTACCAAAACACCCATGGTTAGTTCTCTAGGGAAGAAACCACCATGGAAACCCTTCAGTGTAGCACACATAAATCATGCATAGTGTGACCTAAATAATGGTAATGTGATCTCCCTTGGTCTCCAAAAAATTGTGCATACCAATATGCTCCCATGATCTTCTCTAGATGATTTAAAGTTATTTAAGATCATCATCCTTTACCTGAAGCATATCATTCAATGTAGGTAGCAATTTGGGCTGCAAACATGGCAATTTGGCTTCTCAATGAAGGCCTCTTTAACTCTAGGGTAAGACTAGTCTCGCTTCCACTCAATTTCCTTCACATAAAATTTCTCTTGTTTGATCCTTACTTTAGTTATTACGATCTATGGATTGGCATATAATTAGCAAGTACTCTGATCAGATTCCACTCTCTACATTCTATAGCTCTCCCTCTTTGATGTTTTTCTCAACCTTTGTATTTCCCTCTCCTATGCTCGTGTTGCACTTGACTTCAGCATCTCCCTGAGATTTAAATCCCCTTTGCCTCATCCCTCTCACCTATTTCCAATTTCTCCTACACTAGAGTCATCCCCCCCAAAAGCATCTGTAAATTATCCCTGACAATCCTCATCCTCTTAACTCTCTCAAACCATTCACTTCCCTTGTCCAACTACTTTGTTGCATTATGAGCCAAGGAAGAAAATGTTCTCCCTGTTAGGGAAGGGGCCAAGGTCATCCGTTTATCACCACTCCAACATACAAAAAATTTTCCTCAACCTCTCAATTGAGAGACCAAATTAAAGCAAGAGATTCCTTAGCTCACTATGAATAGGTTATCCCTAAGCTAGTTAGACTAGAGATTGAACACATTGAGGAAATGTTTCTACAAGAGCATCTTTACACACCAGACGATTATGTCCATGATAAAAGTAGGGACTAGGTCCCTAACATAGGCACCTCCACATGCTCTAAATATGTAGGCTACATGTAGTGCATAAATTTTTATTGGCACATAAAATTCTATTGGGGTATATCCCTACAAACTACATCAATGTCTAGAAAGAGAAGGCCCACAAGCTAGTTGAAATGGAGGAAAAGTTGGATGGAATGGATAACAAGCTCAACATCTTCCTCAACAAGTGTAATAAAATCCTTTTCCCTGGATGTATGGTTGTTTCTCAACAGACACCTAAGAAGGATAATGATAATCAGTAACCTTCATGCAATTCCAATTTTATGTTTGCAATCCTTGCAATGGTTTCTCTCAGTCTATTAAACTAGTATTTATGTAGTGGGTTTCTATTTTGGACCTTTTGTTTTTTTTTATCAAATTCTATTATCAGGAGAGGCCTTCATAACCTCAATTCCTTATTTCTCAACCTCTAGTATGGTTTTCCACTGGACAAACTAGAGGTAGACAATATTTTATTATGCAACCTTTTGAATTCAAAAGAGTAAAATATAGTGCCTATTTTGTTTTTAAATCTGAAAAAATATATGTATAATATTATGTAATATATTGTTGCATTATATTAATAAAATTATTTTAAAATATTCATAAATCCATCATTAATTTATTAAATTATACTTTGTTTGCACATATTTTAAAATTTTAAAATTTTAAAATTAATAATTTATTTGAAGAAATATTAATTAATATTTTATAAATTATTCCTAGGTCCGAGTGTATAGGTGGAGATTGAAGACTTACGAGATTTCATGACAACTAAACTACAAGCATTAATGGCTAGTGGATGTTGATTCTCATTGCCTACCATCACCGCTGACTCCATCAACCACATGAGCTAGGGTGGTTGGATGATAATGAGCGAGAATCCAATACAGACTTGGGATGCAAGACTTCACATTATTATTATTATTATTATTATTATTATTATTATGTGGGTTGTCCCTGATCTATTCAGACTGGAGATTGAATGAATTGATGTTTCTATTGAATAGGAGCATCATTATATATTGAAACATTATTTACATGCTAAAAATAGTACTGGGTAGTTGAATTAGGCACTTCTACATGATCTAGACATGTGGGCTGCATGCAAGTCATGAATGTCTACTGACACATAAAAATTCTATTGGGGTGTATCCTTACATACTACAATAGTTGAACTGGAGAAAAACATGGATGGAATGGATCACAAGCTCAACATCCTCCTCAATAAGTACAACAACAACAACAACTTTGCTGTAAGTATGATTGTTTTTTCAATGTCCAACCAAGTAGGATAGCTTTGATCAATAGCCTTCATGCAATTCCAATTTTTTGTTTACAATATTTCTAATGGTTTCTCTCAGTCTATGCTCAACCAATCTATGTTTAGTTGGTCTTTATGTAGTATGTTTATGATTTGGACATTTTTTTATTAGAAACTATTATTAGGAGAGGTCTTCATAACCTCAAGTCTGTGTTTCTCAACCTTTGCCTTGGTTTCCCATTGGAAAAACCAGAGGTAGATAATTTTTTGTTTTGTAACCCTTTGAATTTGAAATAGTAATTCAAAGTTCCCAAATTAAATATAAATAAATAAATTACGATCTAACTGAAATATTCTAATTAGATGTAAAAAGGAACACATCTTGTTTAGGTGTTTGATTGAGAACTTTTTGAGTGTCTACCAGACTCATGTGCTTTAAAAATTTGTTGACAAGCATGTTTCATAGGAATCTATCTAACACACCTTGTCTCATTCAACCATTGCCTCACATTATTGAAACTCTCCTAGTAAGTAACATCATAAACCACTAGTGTAACACTAACTGGACCAAAAAACCAGGCAACCCATGGCCCATGTATCCACTAACCAAGGTGGTGACTTCCTAATTATTTCTAAATAATTCCTTTATAACTCAATTGGCTTATATTGTGCTCCAACAAGCCTTTTGAATTGCAACATGGGTCTAGTAGTAGCTTCATCATTCCCATGAAATTTAGAGATAACACCAAAGGGATGAATCTTCCAATCTAATGTTAGTATTGCTACCACAGGCTCTAAACAAATGTTACCACAAACAATCTTATAGTCATTGTTGAGGAAGCTAACAAATCTAGCATTTCAATGTAGTCAATTTGAATAATGGTTGGATAACATCAACCTTACAATGTTTTGATTAGGTAAACTCAGATTTGAGAACATAGGTGGGAAGAAGACACATATTTTTCCATTACTTGTGGAATCCAAGGTGTCAAAGAACATTAAGATATTGATTTGACAATTACATTTCAATCACCACCCCTTAAAAAAATATGGGTTGTCGATTCCAGCATGCAATAAAACATTAAGGCACTGATTGAAAAATCACAATGAAAATGTTGCTTAATTTTAGAGAAAAAATATTTTAATGGTTGTGGACTACATTAACATATTGGTTCAAGAATTGTAGTGTAAATGCTACTTACTTTAGTAGGAAAAATTTTCAAATCAAATTTAACAACAATGTCAACATAACATTAATCAACATTATAATTGAATTACTTTCTAACAAGCCACTAAGAAAAACCTTGTTTTACTAGTTAAGTCACTAAATAATTGTGCTCTTTATCATGAAGCTACCTATGTTCTACATTTCGGTATAAAGGGGTTCGAACCCAAATTCTATAAACAATGCTCCATGGTTCACCAGTTCGTTGTTCACTATTAAACTTATACTACAAGACAATCACTTTAAATTTATTTTAATAGACAATGCTTTCCTACCAAAATGTCAAGGTTTTGTTGCTTTCCTATATATGTTGAACTTATAACCTTAAATATATTAAGTATGGTTGTAGTTTGAAAAATTTACATATGAAATTCAAAATTTTGACAATTCTACAAGAATTATGAATAAGATAAATAGAATATCTTTTTCATGTTTCTCCTGGAAAAAAAATATCGATACAAATGAAATTTCAAAAACTAAGTTGCAATTAATGTTATAAATTTGTCACATTTAAGAGTTTAGAATAATGAATCTTTTGAATATTTTATTCGTTTTTTAATTAGTTTAGTTTTTCTAAATAATTATTTTTTCCAATCTTCATGTAATTTATTAAACCTTAAAGGACAGGCCGAAGAAAATAACATTGAAATTTTTTCATAATCCTATTAGGAATATTTTTGAACTATGAAAACATATATCCTCCATAGAGGGTGCCCCAATAAGCCCCCCACACCCCCCTCAACACCCATTCTGACATGGCAATGTATCATAGCTTCAATTGTTGCACCATGAACACCACCTGCCCAGTGGTTGACCTACACATCTCCTTATTGATTCACACCAACTTGTATTTCCTCCTTCAACTTTATTGTTTTTACCCAGGAAAGTACAACCTCGCACATAACCATGCCATGGAAGGTGGTGAAGCCTCTATATCAATTGAAATTATGGCTATCACTCATTACCAAAACACCCATGATTAGTTCTCTAGGGAAGAAACCACCATGGAAACCCTTCGTAGCAAGTGCACTAGAACATATCACTATCTCCATACAAACTCTAAGAAGAGTGTAGCACCCATAAATCATGCCTAGTGTAACCTAAATAATGGTAATGTGATCTCCCTTGGTCTCAACAAAATTGTGCATACCAATATGCTCCTATGCTCTTATCTAGATGATGCAATGTTATTTAAGATCATCATCCTTTACTTGAAGCATATCATTCAGTGTGGGTTGCAATTTGTGCTAAAAACTTGGTAATTTAGATTCTTAGTGAAGGCCTCTTTACCTCCAGGGTAAGACTAGTCTCGCTTCCACTCAATTTCCTTCACATCAAATTATTCTTATTTGAGCCTTACTTTGGTTATTATGATCTGCGGATTGGTATATAATTAGAAAATACTCTGATCAGATACTATTGTCTACCTTCTATATCTATCCCTCTTTGATTTTTTTCACAACCTTTCTATTTCCCTCTCCTATGCTCTTTTTGCACTTCACTTCAACCTCTCCATGAGATTTAAATCCCCTTTGCCTCATCCCTCTCACCTATTTCCAATTTCCCCTACACTAGAGTCATCCCTCCCTCTAAGAATATATTAATTATCCTTGAAAATCCTCATTTTATTACATATATCAAACCATTGACTTGCCTATCCAACTACTTTGTTACATCATGACCCACAGAAGACAGGTTGCTCCCTTTCAGGGAAGGGGAAAAGGTCGCCCCTTTATCACCACTCCAACATCCAAAATTTTTTCCTCAACCTTTCAGCTGAGAGACCATACGAATCAAGAGATTGCTTAGCTCACTATGAAACCATAAACTGTGACAACGCAAGCCACAAACCATAAACTGTGACAACGCAAGCCTAAGGTCTACAGTAATACTACACAGAAAGTAAAGACAGAGGACTCTACGCTTAAACCTAACCAGGCCATCACTTAAGCCAATGACAACAAAAGCAACCAAATAAGCAAAGTTATCAAGGAACGACCCTACTGGGTCTTGCCAGCATGCGTTGCAGAGGGAACCAGGGTCTCCAAAGTGAAGCCACCTGTAACTATTCACCAAAACAGAGTGTAAGAACTACACGGAGAACCAGAAAGAGCTGAAGGAAAAAAATATCAGAGGGTTTAGGGTTTGGAACTTACCAGCGAAGAAATAGAGTTTCAAGGTCGCAGTCACCAAAGGGTTTCTCTGCTCACAAAGGAGCAACTGAGTTAATTAACGGAGTAAAAGGTAGGAGTTGATGATAGCATAGAACGACGAATTATCTTTGTTGCTATGGAAAGAGCTGAAGCTATAAACCCACAAGACCACAACCTGAAAGCGCAACAGAGATGCATAACTAATGAATTTTAGGAGCAATGGAATGAAAGAAATCAAGGAAAAGAGAAATCACCAACAGATAAGTGGAACAACCAACTGAGAAAAGCATACAGAGGAACCGAAAGCCTTGAAGACAAGCACATTTTCCATAGAGTGATAGTGCTCATCAAGTGTGGAGACAGAGGAATGAAACGGGAATCAAAGAGTGATCATACTTATCAACCAGTGGATTAAAGCACGTATCCAGGCCAAGGCCAAACAAAAAAAACAGTAGTAGCACATTCACAAAGAGAAACCACACCAGAGAACAAATAGTAAAACCCTTGAGCCACCACAGAGCAACACACAAATGACCGAGTGAATAGGGTTTGTGAACATTAACCAAGGCAGGAGTGTGTCTACCAAGGAAGGGACACATGCCTGTCATTCAACAGCATTGGTACAAGCAACAAAGACTAGGACCAAAAATATCTGTGTAAATCGTTGTAATTGCCCACTGATTAAACTAATCACACAATTAATCACCGCCGAAATCATTACATTAATTTAAATCCATTTTATAAAGTTGGTTGACAGTAAAGAGGGGGTTGCACCCATCAAGTGGTATCAGAGCAGGAAATTGAAAGTGCCAGGATAGACATGGAATTTGGAAGACGAGGACGTGGGAGAGGTGTGCACAAAGCAGCAGAAGAAGGACTAAGAGAGGAAATAAGGATCCTTACTACCCTTTTGGAGGCAGTTGAAGAAGGAAGGAGAAGGGATCCAGGGGTAGGATATGACATCGAAGAAGAAGCCATAGTTACAAGAGATGGATCAGATGAAGAAGGGCCAGAGATGAGATTGTTGAGGTCGATCCTTTTAGCTAGCAGCAAGCCTAAGCCAAAGATCCCAAATTACGATGTCAACTTCTCCACATAAGTTCTATTGGACTGGATCAGTGAATTGGACAAGTATTTTGAATGTGAAGAGGTTAGTGAGGATCACAGAGTTAAGTTCACTACAACAAAGCTGAAAGGACACACAACCCTATGGTGGGACAGTGTCCAAGCAAAAAGAATAAGGATGAACAAGTTGCTAATAAAGAAATGGCCAAGGATGGTGGCGAAGCTGAAAGGCAGATTTCTGCCTAAGGATTACTAGATTGCACTGCATAGGTAAGTGTAGAATTTGAGGCAAAAAGGGATGACAGTGAGAGAGTATACGAAAGAATTCTACCAGGTAAATTTAAGAGTTGGTTACATAGAGGACACCCCGGAGAAAACAACAAGGTATGTAAATGGTCTGAGACTGGAAATATTGGATGAAATCAGCATTCTTTCCCTAAAAAATATAGAGGAAGCCTACTAGAGTGTCGTGAAGGCAGAAGAGAAGATCACCAGAAAATAAAATGCTAGGAGAGGACAGGGAACTGACAGAGGAAGAGGACAGTCCTATGGCAGGGCACAAAATGCCAGTAATAGTGAAGAGGGAAACAATTCCAAGGCTTCAAGAACAACAAAAAAGGAGACAACACTAGAGGTGGCAGGCCATATCAGCGAGGAAGAGGGAATGGCCGAGGTAGAGGAGCTAACTATCAGTGTTGCAGGTGCCAAAAATAGGGGTACAGATCTTTTGAATGTCGTTAAGTAGAACAAGCTGGCTAGAAAGGAACATTTGTTGCACATCTAGAGGAAGTAAAGGCACTACCCCAAGAAGTAGAAAATGTGCCAGAAACAGGGTAAGCCTTAGTTTTGAATAAAGTGTTGTTGAAACCAGCCAAAGAAATAGTTGAACAAACTCAAACGAAAGCATTATTCTAGACAATTTGCAAGTCGCACAAAAAATGCTGCAAGTTGATCATCGACAGTGGGAGTATAGATAATTTGGTTGCCACCGAGATGGTGGAGAAGTTGGGTTTGAAGTGGCTAAAGCACCCCACTCCTTACAAGGTTTCATGGCTACAGAAAGGCCATCAGCTATTGGTTGACGAACAATGTGAAGTTGAGTTCCACATTGGCAGGTACAAAGACAAGGTTATTTGTGATATTATGCCAATGGATGTGTGTCATATACTGCTAGGAAGGCCATGGCAGTATGATCAGAAGGTAGTGCATGATGGGAAGACAAATTGCTACAAGTTTGTCAAAGATGGGATCAAGCACACACTTGTGCCCATCAAGGAGGAGGAAACAATAGAAACAAGCGGGATGAAAGAATTACTAATGAGTGGAAAATAGTTTTTGAAGCAGATTGAAGAAAGTGAAGCGAACTATGGTGTTGTGAGGAGGGAAAAGATAGTGCCATTGCACACAAAAATGTCTGATTTGGCTGTAGAAATTCAGAAAATGCTACAGGAATTCAGTGATACTGTAGTTAACGATTTACCAGATAAGTTGCCTCCTAAAAGGAGTATCAATCATCATATTGACTTTATACCTAGAGCAAGTCTATCGAATAAACCAACATATCAGATGAGCCCCAAAGATAATGAAGAAATCAAAAAATAGGTGCAGGAGTTGCTAGATAAAGGGCCAATAAGGGAGAGTTTGAGTCCTTGCACAGTACCAACAGTTCTCGCTCCCAAGAAAGGAGGAGAATGGTGAATGTGCACAGATTTGAGGGCCATCAACAAGATCACCATCAGGGATAGATTTCCACTACCACAGATGGACGATATGATGGATTGCCTGAGTGGGGTAGCACACTTCTAGAAGATTGATCTAAAGAGTGGCTATCATCAGACTTGAATCAGAGAAGGAGATGAGTGGAACATAGCCTTCAAGACCAATGAAGGGTTGTACGAGTAGCTAGTCATGCCGTTCAGTTTAAGTAATGCCCCCAGTACCTTTATGCGACTGATGAAGGAAATGCTTAAAGAGTTCATCGGAAAGTTTGTAATAGTGTATCTTGATGACATATTGATTTTTAGCAAGACTACGGAGGAACAATTTCGACATGTTCGAAGTGTGTTGGAAAAATTGCACCGCAATATGTGATGCAACAGCATAAACTGAACCACAAACATGCCAGGTGGGTCGAATATTTGCATAGTTTCACCTTTGTGATGAAACACATCA
Source organism: Pinus taeda (assembly GCA_000404065.3). NCBI lineage: Eukaryota > Viridiplantae > Streptophyta > Pinopsida > Pinales > Pinaceae > Pinus > Pinus taeda. The sequence goes on along the minus strand of APFE031420534.1, from coordinate 4,604 downwards.
ACGGGCAGGCCAACAAGGTGGCAGATGCATTGAGCAGAAGAGCCTTGCTCTTACAGGAAAGTACAATACAAGTGCCAGGCTTTGAGCATTTGAAAGACTTGTATCAGACTGACGTGGATTTCAAAGAGGCTTATGAAGCCTGTTAGAATCCCTTGCTGAGAAACAATAGTCCATGGTTGGACTATAATTTACAGGAGAAGCTATCATTTAAAGGGGGACAGATATGCATCTCCGATTGTTCGATGAGAGAAAATATCATTTGGGAGAAGCATAGTGGAGGTCTCGCCAGACATTTTGGCATAGAAAAAACTTTAGATCACCTCGGACACTTTTATTACTAGCCAAAAATGTGAAGGGATGTGCACCGATATGTGAGTAGGTGTAAAGTCTGCCAATTGGCGAAAGGACACAATCAAAACATAGGACTTTACACACCACTGTCTACCAAGAACGCAGCGAGGTTACGACTCAGTGATGGTGGTGGTAGACAACTTTTTGAAAATGGCACATTTCATCCCTTGTAGAAAAACCAATGATGCCACTCATGTAGCTCACTTGTTTTTCACTGAGATTATCAGATTTCACAGCCTACCTAGATCTATTATTTCTGACAGGGATGTGAAATTCACAAGACACTTTTGGCACACCTTGCCGAAGAAGTCGAATACACAACTGAGTTTCAGCTCCACATATCACCCGCAGACTAACAGGCAAAGGGAAGTGGTGAACAGGAGTTTGGGGAACCTGCTACAGAGCCTGACTAGAGAAAATTCACGATTATGGGATCGTGCACTTGCTTAGGTAGAATTCGCTTATAACAATTCACCAAACCACAACATAGGGCACAGTCCATTTCAGATCCTGTATGGCATGCACCCTCACGGAGTACATGAGTTGTGGGATCTAGGAAAATTGCAAAAGAGAAGTGTTTATAGGGAAGATTTCGCCAAAGCAATGAATGATATACAAGAGCAGGTGAAATCAAAGTTGTAGGAAAGTAGTCAGAAATATAAACAATAGGTAGACTTAAAGCGATGAGAAGTGCAGTTTAATGTGGGGGATGAAGTCCTTGCACACTTATGCAAAGAACGATTTCCTAAGGGCACATATAATAAGCTGAAATTTAAGAAGATTGGCCCCTGTAAAATTCTGCGTAAATTCTTAGCCATCGCTTATGAAATACAGCTGCCACTGGATATGGGCATATCACCTACTTTCAACGTCGCAGACCTGTTTCCATATACTGACAACCCTGAAGATGACAATGTGGTATGGCTAGAATGGGACACCCAAGTTGAAGGCGGTTCTTGGATGAGGCAAATGCCTTCGGCTCAACCCCATGAGATCAAGAAGATTCTTGACACACAGGTGGCCAAGCGAACTTGCATAAAGGAGTATCTGCGTACCTTGTCAAGTGGTGGAATCGTCCCATTGAGGACAGTTTTGGCTTGACGCGGCACATATACAGGAAACAGGTTATTCTATGGAGGAGCTTATGGAATGGAGCCATGACTTTTATTACCCTAGGAGCCTGATGCAGGATCATCTAGTTGAAGGCGATCATCATGATAGAGGGTCATTTGGTCTTTGAGAGGACTAAGAAGAAAATTTCAAGTGAACATTTTAATTTCAATTTTTTTTATATTAATTTCTTAGCGAAGTAGCATTTAGGAAGGTAAAGGTTGAGTTAAACGAACTGTTGTAGTTAACTGTTTTTCATTTATTATTATATCTTTTACAAATCATATCGTAGGAAAAATAAACAGTTTTTGAAACTAGAAAAATGATCAAATGTAACTAACAATAGTTAAGGAAAAATTATTTTCCAAAGTCATTCAAAAGACAACATAATGTATTGTAACAGGTTCAATTTTTGGAAAAAAAATAATAGAAATCTGTGAGCACATAGAAGTTTACAATTGACATCCCATAGTAGTCCATTTACAGTCCTTCATTTTGAGTTGCCTAACACAGTGAAAGAAAGTCCTTTTATTTTTATTCTATAGAGCATACATATTTTTTATATTTTGTATAAACTTAACAGGTTGACAGACAATAAGACTTCATAAAGTGTCAAACTGGAGAACCTACAGAAACCCGGACGGACATTGGAGTCCCAGACAAATTAAAGCAAAATGAGCGAAAGGAAGTTTTGATAACACACAAGTTACAGACAGCGAAGATAGAACGAATAAACACAGGTATTTCCTAAGAACGAAGCCCTTTTCATTTATTCATAAAAAGAAGTAATATAATCTCTGTCAAATATAAGTTACAGTCCATACAAAATTTAATGTTGTCCAAGATCAACAAGTGCACGGTAGAAAACGGGTTGAAAAACCCTAATATGTAAACCCTACAGTCACAAACCATAAACTATGACAATGCAAGCCTGAGGTCTAGAGTAATACTACACATAAAGTAAAGACAAAGGACTCTACGCCTAAACCTAACCATGCCATCACTAAAGCCAATGACAACATAAGCAACCAAATAAGCAAATTTATCGAGGAGCGACCCTACCGGGTCTTGCCAGCACGCGTCGCAGAGGGAACTAGGGTCTCCAGAGTGAACCCACCTGCAACCATTCACCAGAATAGAGTGCAAGAACTACGTGGAGAACCAAAAAGAACTGAAGAAAAAAAATACCAAAGGATTTCTGGTTTGGAACTTACCAGCGAAGAAACAAAGTTTCAAGTTCGCAATCACCAAAGGGTTTCTCTACTCACAAAGGAGCAACTGAGTTAGTTAACAGAGTAAAAAGTAGGAGCTGATGATAGCATAGAACAATGACTTACCTTCGTTGCCGAGGAAAGAGTCGAAGCTATAAACCCCCGAGACCAAAACCTGCAAATGCAACAGAGAAACATAACTGATGAATTTCGGAAGTAACTGAATGAAAGAAACTAAGGAAAAGTTTAATCACCAACAAATAGGTGGAACAACCATCTGAGAAACGCATATAGAGGAACTGAAAGCCTTCGGGACAAGCACATTTTCCGCAGAGTGACAACGCTCATCAAGCACAAAGACAGAGGAAGGAAATGGGCATCAAATAGTAAGCATACTTACCATCTGGTGGAGCAAAGCACGTATCTAGGCCAAGGTTGAACAAAAGCAACAGTAGCAGCACATTCACGTAGAGAAACTGCACCAGAGAACAAACAATAAAACGCTCGAGCCACCACAGAACAACACACAAATTATTGAGTGAATAGGGTTTATGAACATTAACCAAGGCGAGAGTGTGTATATCGAGGAAGGGACACATGTCCATCATCCAACGGTGTCGGTACAAGCAATAAAGACCAAGACCAAAAATATCTGTGTAAATCATTGTAATTGCCCACTTATTAAACTAATCACACAATTAATCACTGCTGAAATCATTACATTAATTTAAATTAATTTTATGAATTTGGTTGAGAGTAAAGAGGGGGTTGGACCCATTACCAACTCACACCCTCTTTAAGTGCCTAGTTCACACAGAAATCAGAATATTAGATGAAAAAAATAAGTATACAATTCATGGATAAAATTTCTTAATTAATTCTTGAAAAAAAACAATCTTTTCATCAAGTAGACATTGTTCAGCTTCGGCAAGATAAGTGGAGCGATCCACCAATTAAGAACTGCATGAGGCTGCATTGGGACAACTCCTCTACCCTTCTGTTCCTTCCTCTCCTACACACTATCCCTCATTGGATCGCTGTATAATTAATTAACTAATTTTCTGATTGGCTAATCATTCTTGCTCCTGACAATCTCTTATATAGCATTAAATTACAGTTTAGGCTTTTATTTAGCTTATTAGAATAGAGGAAGCAAATATTAATAATTTTCCATCAATAAAGTTAGTTTTCAACTAAATTTGAAAAGAGGGAACATTTTTGGTGAATCATTCCTCTTTTCCTGGAGTAGTGTGATTGTTGGACTCCACGTAGGATGGGTGCTCTTAGAGACCCAACTCCCCAAAATAGTGCTTGAACATGTCCACGACCTGGTGAAGAAAGAGCAGTAGGCTAGTTGCATCGCAATGTTGTCTTGAAGCCTTGCCTTCACTACTTCTTATTCATTAAGATCCAGGCCTCTCTGAATTCAATTCTTAATAGCATTTTCCATTAAATGGCATCCCTCCTTTAACTTCTCAAGAAAAATAGCTACCAATCAGTTTGCACAAATAAACATTGTTATGTCGAGTGAATATGTGCATAATTCTTATCCGTGTACTCAATCACATTAACAATGTGTTCGAATACAAGTCCTGGTAAAGCGTTGGCAGGAAGAACATCAGTCAATGTCCCTTTCATTTTCTCAGAGTTAGCTATATCCATCACCAATTTTCATTTGATTCTGAATAGTGTTTCTAGTATTTCCACCACACGAGCAGTGGGCATGACTAATTCCATATTGACCCTAACAAGTTCACATCATGAAATGCATAGTATTGAAGGAATGAAATTTCTGTCATGACAATAATTCAATGCATCCCTAATGCTTGCCACTTTAGGTATGTTACATCCAAGTTTGGCACATCATCACCATCTACAAAATGATGCAATAGTGACCCCAACAACAACTACTTTGATATGAAATATGTGACC
>APFE031420531.1:0-11048 GCA_000404065.3 Pinus taeda | reverse complement strand
AAGAACACATCAATCCTGCTATAATCGCCATGGAGAACACATAAATCTAGGCCTCACAGGAGAACACATCAATCCAAGCCTCACAAGAGAACGCATCAATCTTGGTATAATCGCCATGGAGAACACATCAATCTAGGCCTCACAAGAGAACACACCAATCCTGCTACAATTTCCATGGAGAACACATCAATATAGGCCTCACAGGAGAACACATCAATCCTGCTACAATTGCCATGGAGAGCACAACAATCCAAGCCTCATAGGAGAACACATCAATATTGCTACAATTGCCATGGAGAACACATCAATCTAGGCCTCACAGGAGAACACATCAATCTTGCTACAGCTGCCATGGAGAACACATCAATCCAGGCCTCATAGGAGAGAACATCAATCTTGCTACAATCACCATGTAGAACACATCAATCCAGGCCTCACAGGAGAACACATCAATCGTACTACAATCTCCATGGAGAACACATCAATCTAGGCCTCACAGGAGAACTAATCATCCTGCTACAGAGGAGAGAGAATCATCCTATTCCACAAGAGAGCAAATCATCTTGTCCCAGAAGAGAGAAAATCATCTTGTTCGAGTGCACACCACCAGGGGAGGGTAAGTCACCTTGTGGGTGTATGTTTCTCCAGTAAGAACCGCAAGCCCATAGAGCTCCTAGAGCTCAATGTTTGCAGCATGCAAGACCCTTGTACAAGGGTTTCTTGATGACTCCAATTCGTTTGGGAAAATCACAGATTAGATCTTTCCTTGGGGCTTTGGCAAGGTGTATTGACCTGTACATCATCTTAATGTGATAGAGGCTCCTTGCTCATTGACTTACCATATCTCGGATGATGTTTATCTACTGCAGCAGTTGACAAATATGGGATTCCTCAATAATCGAATCCCACCTCTGGTTGTTACAGAGAATCATAGTGGTATCCAATGTAAATCCTAACATCTCACTGAAGAGCTTTCACAACTAGACTGCCTCTCAGGAGGCCATGCTAGTAGCAATATATTCTGCTTCGGCGGTGCTCAAAGCCACCAACTTTTGCTTCCTTCTCATCCAGGATATCGAAGCAGATCCCAAGGTGAAACAACACCTAGAAGTGCTCTTACGGTCCACCACACTACCTTCCCAATCAACATCAGTGTATCTAAGTAGTCTCACATCTCTGGTAGTGTATCTTAATCCATTAGTAATTGTTCCACAAAGATATCTTAGAAGATTCTTGGCATCAATCTAGTGAGGCTCAACCAAATATGAGCTCACAATGATAACTACAAACATATGTTTAGACGGAGATTCACCAAGAACATCAATGTGAATGATTTTATGAAACTCAGAGGCATTTCCCAAATCTGGTCCGAGATCACTACCATATAACTTCTAAAAGTTAAGATCCTCGAGGTAGTCATAGGCTTGCAGTCCATCATACTGAATCTTTCCAATACATTTACCACATAGTTTTCTTAAGATAGGAAAATCTCCCTTGCCTTCTACCACACTTTAAGTCCTTGGTTCTTCATTTCAAATTTAGAAGCCAACTCCCTCTTACATTTGTGAATGAGAGGATATGCACCTGTTAGAAAGAGGTCATCAACATACATCACCAGTTTGAGAGGCTTGTCATCTTCAACCTTAAGGTAAAGGTTAGGATCGGCTTCACTCCTAGTGAATCCCAGCTTCATCAAGTAGCTATTGATCCTCTCATACCATGCTCGGGGTGCCTACTTCAGCCCATAGATAACCTTCTTCAACATGCATACATGAGATTTTCGATCATAAATCTCAAATCCTTTGGGTTGCTCCATGTAGACCTCTTCTTTGATCGAACCATACAAGAACGCGATCTTAACATCCATCTATTGTAGGTTCCATCCTTGTGAAGCTGCAAGGGCTACGATCCAGTGGATGGTCGTATATCTGGCAAAAGGTGCAAATATCACATCATAGTCTATACCTTCCTTCTAGGAGAAACCACGAGAAACAAAACTAGGCTAATACTTTTCCATACTTTCATCTGCTACATGCTTTATCTTGTAAAGCTATTTAGAAGTGACAATTGTCTTATCCTAGGGTCTGGGAACTACTTCCTAGACATCATTCTCCACAATAGACTCATATTCTTTGGTCACAACATCCTTCCATACTTGATGTTTGATGGCATTTTAGAATGATGGAGGCTCATTTTGTATGATCGTGCTGGTGATGGTCATGTATCCCTGATACTTGTTAGGTTTCTTACTTTCATGAAAGGTTCCTCGGGATGCAGCATGTCCTTCAGCATCATCAAGTATCCCCCTAAGCCATGAAGGCCTCTTCTTAGAAGAGGGAGGCTCAGGTGGATAAATACGATCCATGGGTTCCTCCACATCATGCATTGTTACATTATCTACCCATAGAGGCTTCAAAGTCTCTGGACAGCTTCCACAATCATATGGTTCCTGCTTTTCGCCACACCATTCTGGTTAGGAGTATGTAGAGTAGTAGTCTCCCTCTTAATGCTAGCCTCAGGTATGCCTGAGTGAACCAACTATAATATATTGGAGGTCTTGATTAGGCTTGAAAGGAATGGTCCCCTTTTGAGCTTTCCTTCGGCACATCATGGACATACACATTCTTTCTCTACTCGAAATTCGAGCAGCCCTTTATAATGAAGGGGGGCAAACCTTCGATGCCAAAGTTCAGACTAAAGAGATGTGTCATAAGACATGATACCTAGCAAACTTCCATCAACATGATATAATGAATCAACACAAAACCCAAGAGTAAAGACATCTTTAACATTATTTTTTGATACACGTACCTGGCCATTATTGAAGGTTACCTTGTAGCCTTTTTCTTCCATTGTGGAGATAGACACCAGGCTCTTTCGGAGGTCGAGTGCATTTAATCAATGCTGGCATTTATAGCCTTCTTCAATGCTTGTCCTCCTCCTTAATTACGAGCTCTCCTCTTACCTTTGCTGTTGAATTTTTCATTCCTTTGATTTCCATCAAAGGGATTTTGATCATCATCCCTGTGTGAGTCCTTTCTATCAGGGCACTCCCTTGCATAGTGACTTGCTTTATCGCAGATGTAACATCATCCTTTTCTTCCATCCTTAGGTCTAGCCTCTCCTTTTGATTTAGTCCTGGAATTATTTCTTTTCTTAGCATGAGAAGAAAAAGCAGCAGGAGGACCTTTAGGCAAGGTAATTTCTTGCTCTTCTACCCTTGTTTCTTCTTGAATGCATCTAGCCATTTTTCTGTCAGTAATAGTCTCCCCAATGGATAGGAGATCGTTCTTGATCTTGGTGATTCTTAAAAGGTATTCTTGCATACTCTCATATTTACCCTTCTTGATTCCATCAACTTATTTCTAAGAAACAAAACTTGATTTGCATCATTAAATTTAAATAAACTCACCAGTCTATCGAAGATTTCCTTGGAGGTGTCGAGTTTAGAGATGTAGGCCACCAAGTGCTTGTCGATAGAGTCCCGGATGATCTTCTTCACTTTAACTTCTCTGTTCTTCCATTTTGTTCCTGGCAGCAGGAGGTGCATTTGATGGAGGCTCAGTAATATTTCCTCTCACATGATCCAACACTCCTTGATCCTCAAGGGTTAGATCAATAGAAATCTTCCATCCATGACAATTAGCTTTCTCACAGAGCTTGTCTTCGATAAGAAAGGGTGTTGAGGACCCCATCATTCTTTTAGGATAGCCTTGCCAATATTCTCTTAGGTGATTGCTCTTGCTATGGCTTTTTCTTCACCTCAACTCTGATACCATGTTGAGTTATGGTATGTTCTATGCTTATAACAGTTTACTTCTTTTTTTTACTATATTCCACAGATTAGCAATCACATGTACATAAAGTAGAGTGTAGATAGAACATTAAACGAGCGACAGAAAACAAGCCAACACAAGAGACACAAGATGTGGCTGCTAGCTAGTGACAAAACCCACAATGTGTGGGGAAACCCTTTGATCAAATCTTCTTTTATCTTCAATAATTCAATAGAGAGAAATAGTACAATAAATCTGATTTATATCAGCAATAGAAAACCCTAGATCAACAACATCAACATTAGCGGCTTCATCATCAAACTAGGGCAGATGATATCTCACAAACTGACCGTTGGATCGGCTTGATTACACGACCAAAAGTTGCAACTTTTAGAGTAGGTTCAAATGAGCCTATAACATAGTTCAAATGAGGAGATCTTCTAGTCCATGGAGGTCAAACTTCACTTCTACAGTTGCAGCTTCAGTTTCAACAACTTCCTTCAAACTAGGGCAGTCGATATCTTGCAAACCATCCGTCCGATTGAAGTCTTGATTCCACCACAAAAAGTTGCAGCTTTTAGAGGAGGTTCATATTAACCTATGAAAAAGTTCAGATGAGGAGATCTTCTAGTCCATGTAGGTAAAACTTTACTTCTGCAGTTGCAACTTTAGTTTCAACACCTTCCTTCAAACTAGGGCAGTCGATATCTTCTAAAATGTCCGTCGGATTGACTCGATTCCACCACCAAAAGTTGTGGCTTTTAGAGGAGGTTTAGATGAACCTACAGTGTAGTTCAGATGAGGATATCTTCTAGTCCACATAGGTCAAACTTTACTTCTCCAGTTGCAGCTTTAGTTTCAACAACTTCCAGCTTCACATGTGTGAGGGAGAGACCCTTTTCTATACAGTATAGAAGAGACTCTTTTCTGCATAGTAGAGAGAGAGAGATGTGATGAGATGAGTGAGTCCAAATGAGGAAACGTCCTCGTATATTTATACACAATTATGGTGTTTGAATAGATGCGACTGTTGGGCTTCTAAGCCTACATGAGTTGCAGGTCAGCTTGATAATAATTCCATAATCAAAATAAATTCATATCTCCATGAATACTTATCGGAATCAGATGACCTTTATATCAATCCTACAGCTTTTGATGAGAGGAATCTAATGAACATATTATCATATCAATAAGATGATCCATATGAAGCTTTTCCCTAGTTTCCAATTTTAACGGGATACCTACAAATGAAGGACGCATATACATATACATATCTGATATCAAAACATGAAACCATTGTATCGACGCAACCATCCGGATAATATGGAGTATATGAAAGGATCCATGGTATGGGTGCAACCATCCAAATGAGAAGGATCATCTGTAAATGTAAGATCCAAGGTATGCTCACAACCATCTAATATAGAAGGGTCACAAAAAATGTAAAGTCCCATGGTCTGGTCATAACCATTTGTATAGAAGAGACATGGTACAATCAAGAATAACTTATAGCTCCACGTAGCCTAAGTCATATCAGACAGGACTTAGGATCTTGTTCTCCATCCTGACTTGATCAAAGTATGAATTTCAACATGAAAATAAATGTGTTGAAGTCGAACATGCTAGAAAACCACCTAATTACTGGTCAATGATGTGGATTGTTAAGAGGTACGAGAGAAACCACCAATAATTAAAATGGTTGTCAAGGTACGATAGTATAATCTGTGAAAGTGACAATGAAATTGAAGTCAAACACTCATGGAATCATTCAATCGAAAGCCAATGATGAAGACCTATCGTCGAATGCAAAGAGCATGCCATTAAAGCATGCAAGATGCAAGCTCCAAGGTACTGAAAGGGAGTTTCTAAGTCATCTTCCTCGATAATAAGATGAGGTCAGTAGGAAGGGACCCATCAAAGGAGGGAAATGATGAGTCCCCCATAATTAACATGAAACAAGTAATAAAGTGGAATGATATGAACAAGATCCAAGATGATAACAATGGGTTAAACAATATATAGGTAAATAAATGCAGATAGGGCTTCTCTTGAACATTGGTACACAACTCCATAGTGTGGCGGTATTTGAATCAACATAGGACTGATGACAAAATGGAATAGTCAAATGAGAGGAAAAAATGGATAACTCAAACCTGGGAGAACAAGTTACTGAGTGAGGATATCCCAAATCCTACATGAAAGGAGAAGAGTGCCATGCTCAAGATCAACATGTTTCTTATACAAAGGATGTTTCATCTTCATTTTCCCCTGCTATTTCTAGTGATTACCCAAATTATTTTTATCACAATATTGAAGGGGATAACATATGCTTGTCCTGTAAGTTCATTTTTGGAATGAATCCATCCTAGTAAGTTTTACAAGTCCTAGAAAGGAGAAACTTGGTCACATCACGGTGATGAGTCTTTCATTATAAAATTTTAACGAGTTTGGTGTTAGAATAACTCGATATATTTTTCGTATTTAGAGAGTTTGAAAAAGAGATGAAAAATAAAAATCCATCGTGTTCCTTTTCGTAATTTGCTCCTGGAACCCAAAAATGTAGAAAACAATATTCGAGAGAACCTCTTGACCATGTCAATCAAGGTGTACCTTTTTCATGAATAGTCACTCTCAGCCTGAAAAAGCAGTAAATGTATATGGAGATGACACAAATTCGTTTAATTTAACAAGTTTGAAATAACAAATACTTAGTGATATTTTCAGTTTTTGAGAGTCAGAAAGGGGCTTAAATATGACTCCAGGGGGGTTCCTTTCTTGTTTATTTTTAACAAGTTCGAAAAAGAGATAAAACAAAAAATCATGAGAATTAGTAAAAATAACCACTGTCCACCGAAAGCACCTATAACTACATAAATAAATGGACCCATCACTGATATCAAGAAATAATAAAACAATATTATTAAAATATTGTCAAAAAATAACTTAAAAACTTATAAATAACCAAAAGTAACATTATTTTTTACCATTTCACCAATGTAAGATTTGAAAGTGCATTTGTGCCCTAATTTTCTTGATTTTCAAGTGACCATTATGGGAGATTCAAGGTGTCATTTCGCAAATCGTTTGCATCAGGTAAGAGGTTTGTCATTACTCTTGCATTTCATCACATTTTGATGCATTTTTAATGGAATTTTATGTCTTAAAAGGGAGTAATTTCAAATTTTTGAGTGTCGGTGATTATTCCGGGTTTGGTCATTAGACCTATGATAATTTCTCTTGAGCTAAAATACACTTGTGATGGCATCACATTGTAATTAAAAATAGAGCTGATGGTGCTAGGACATAATTTTTTTAGGAAAAACTCTTATTTTAAGGAAAAAATCTCAATTTAAATTCATAAAAAAGGTTTTTAATTGGTGTTAAATGATATTTTGTAGGAGATCATGGTTTTGGAATGGAAAGAAGGAGGCCATGAGGCTCAAGACCATCAAGCATCCCAAAATCTAGAATGCATAAATGCCTTGAGAGATTATGGGTTGCTCAAGCTCTTCAGGACCATAAGACTGACCGCTCAAATGGAATTGCTACCCCATTTGATAGATCTTTGGGATGTGGATCAATAGATCTTCATAATCAAAGGCCATGAATTGGAAATATAATAATGATACATTTATTTCATCATAGGATTGTCCCAAATAGAAGAGAGAGTCCAACTCTTCGGATCTCACCTAGGTGGTGAGAGTACTAATGTTTTGTTTAGGAGGCATTGCCCAAGTGCAGAGATGATGAGGGGTGGGAAGCTGAATATTGCCACGATCAGCAACAAAATTCCTTTATGAACCATCCTATATACCATAGCTTATGTATATAGGATGTAAGCCCTTCATGAGCATTCAAAATCCAAATTTTAGTATGCAGTTGAGTGCCTGAAGCCTACCATGTTCAACTGGTGTGAAGACCTTCTAGTGAATATGAAGAGATAGCTGACAAAGGGGAAGCAGGGAAACGTGTTACACTGAAATTTGTCACCATGACTATCTGCAGTTAATATGGCTCCATCAATAGTCATATTATCCTCCTTGTCAAGCCTCATACCTCTGCTCTTCATGTCAAACTTCAAAAAGAGAGAAAGTCACTTAAAAACATGTTTATCTCTGGGTACGCAGGTTCTCTCTACCTTGACTACGTGTACGCACTCCAAACACATTGTACCTGCGTAATTATACGCTCTGTAAGCCAAACGATGGGTGCGTACCCCTGTAAAGGTCAAAAGGCGCGAGTTTCATCTTTAAAAAGTTACTTGTGGTCACTTCTAGAGCCTTCTAGAAGAGTGTTTGACGTGTATTGAGCGCCTCCAGATGGTTCATGCATTCCTATGATAGAGGAGCTTATCCCATCAAGAGAGGAGCTACCCCATCCAAAAGAGGGAGTATCCCATTGATGTTGGAACTGAATAACCTCTTCTAGAATACTATAAATACAGGCATTGGGCCAAAGGAGGAGGGGTTGAAAGCTGAACATTCTATAGGGTAAATGCTGCTGGAATTAAGACTTCCATTTGTTGACTTGTGAGGAGAGATCACCATCCTTCCTTGTTGCCATAGTGGGAGTGGGTGAGCTTGTCAAAGTAGAGGAAATCACTTGCTGGACCCTGGGAGGAGCTTGCACAACACCAAGGCTCAGGTTGTAATGGTTCCTTTGATTATTTAATACAAATAAGTCCATTCTTCTCAATGATTTGTTAATGAATTATTTCGTACATTCCTTGGTCAGTATGATAGATATATTTTGTTTTATAATGAATATTCAAATGCTATGTAATTGTTTGCCTTGTTAGTGAATGCAGGTCTGAAGGTGAAGGAGGAGCTCATCCGGATCAACAAGACTGGACTACTACAACAAGCATTGGACCTAAGGTAAGATCGAGAACATTTGAATTTTTGTAAAATGATGTGTATAGAGAAGGATAGCTCTTGTTTGGTTTGTTTGTCATTAGAGAGTCTTAGACTCCTAGGAAGGTTGGATTTGTCCGCAAATATAACTCATTCCATGTGACAAATTGGCGACTCCGTTGGGGAATCCATTGTTGGTCTTGTTTTTTTTCCTTGAATCATTGCTTTGACCTGAAAAGAGTCTGATTTATTTTGTTTTTTGGTTGTTTAACTTTGTTTTTGGGTGGCTTAGCTTAGGGTCAGTTTAGATCTTAGCTTTTCTTTGTTTTACAAGAAGTACGCACCCTCTGAGTTAGCCACAGTGCGTACTTGTGCGCACTGTATCTGTGCACACAGAGCGGTCACGCACCTGGTTAAACAGGTTGCCTGCGTACCCTGGTAAAATTTAGGAAATTTCCCTTTTTAATCAGTTTTTCCCTTTTGAATTTGTTTTTCTTAGTTTTTTCTGCCCAGAACCTCTGTTAACTGTCAGAAATCTTCACCTATACTTTTTCCATTAGTGTTGATAGTTTTAGTGAGATTCCTTGAGATTTTTGCCTTAGGGTTTGGTTTTTATAATTGGTTCTGTAGTGACTTTGGGTTTAGAAGTCATAAAGCCTTAGATCTCTCTGGTTTTGTTGATCTTCTTAGGAGTCGGGCCAGTTGCGAAATCTTCCCTCGTGAGCAACCTACCTTTGTGTTGTCTCGTTTGCAAAATTTCAATAAGCTTGTCATTTAAAGTTGCGAATTTCATTTTATAAAAGAACAAAAAGAGATTGTGTTTTGTTTCGATTAGTTCATGATTCTGCATAGAACTAATCCTTGGATCAATCATTTCCAAGTAAAACACCCCAAGAATCATCATAGTAAGCTTTTTACTTCTTAGATTAAAAGTTGATTAAGGGAAAGTTAGATTCATTTCCGTTATTTTGCTTCTTGAGTGATTTTTTATAAATTGCATAGATCTTGGTTTTGATTTGATTAGATTAGTTTTATATGCTTTTCGCTAGATAGGAAAATATCAATGATCTCCTTTGCGACATTTGCTTTAAAGAGTAACATTTGACGTCTTGAAAGAGAAAAGAATTTTTTCGTTAAGTAGAGAGTGGTCTTGTTTTGCGTGTTTTTAAAGATAAAGGAAATTGTTTCTTTGATTGTCTTTTGAGAAGTTGTGTTTATTGAAAAGATTGCATTCTCTCAACTATCTTAATTAGGACTTTCATTGAAAAGAAAAGTTATCGAATCATCTTAAGTGCATTTTTTTTTTAGAGAATTGGAGTCGAGTCTACATATCATCAAGTTTCATCTCCATCACCTTTGTCCTAAAAGAAAAACCATTAAAATCAATGCTTTAATTAAAATCAATATAGAAATTTTTATTTTCTAGGGCTCTGAAGCACCAACATAGATTAGGCTAGTGTCTTGGAGTAGGTGAGTACTTAACTCTCCAAGATTATTAAAACAAACAGTTAGCTTATCTTGAGATAGAATAAATCCAATTGTTACATTTGTATTCTGGGAAAGCTCCTCTTAAAGGAGAAGCACGAGCTCGTGTCCGAACCAGTGAGGGGATCAATCCTCCCTCGTTGGGAATGACGCCAGACACGTACACATTACAAACGGTATACCTCTTGTAGAGGAGCCTGGGGATCACTTATCGGTAAACCTTGGATTAACCATTGTCAAGGAGCCGGTAAGGGGATTGAGCTTGTTACTCTGCCCTTGCGTGCTGTCGGAGTTTAGACTGTTCCCCCAGATATATTTGTTGCTGTTGGTAACCTTAGTGGCCATAATCCTAGGATTCTACCAAAGGTGACGGTGGTGGGAAGATCCCACTGTACCTGGAGCAGACGTCGGCTAGACTCACTTGGATTTTCTGGGGGGTTCACTTCACTCGAGACGGTTAAAGTGGAGGAACTTGGTCAGTCTATTCATTAAGCAGGTTGTCGGGGTAACTGTTCCAACCGCCATTTCTGTATTGAATTCTGCGACGTTGGATTTCATCACCAACTAGTTGTTTCGTCGGAAAGTTACTGTTTGTGTGTGCTTTGACTCCTAGATTTGATAGCGCGTGTTACTTTGTTTGTTTTTACTTTTAGAGACCATAGGTGTGAATTGTGAATTTTAATTGTTAAGTGTGAATTGTGAATTGTTAATTTTAGTTTTAAAATTGTTAATAAAATTCACTGAAGTTGAATATAATGGCAAATGTTCCGGAATTTATCAACCTAGGAACCCCTCCTAATGAGAATCCTAGTACTTTTCCTTACTTTGGAAATGTTGGTCCTCCTTATATGGCTACTTTGTCATTACCTGGATTTACAATAGGGTTACCGATATGGTTATTTTTAACTTCGTTGGCCCCAAATACTTCAATTGT
>APFE031420505.1:6647-28318 GCA_000404065.3 Pinus taeda | reverse complement strand
ACTGAAAAACTGAAAGAGACAAATGTGGGGGTCCAAATGGGATAGGTGGGTGGCCACCAACATCCACCTGGATCAGCACAAGTATTCGGCCACCACAGCAGCACTAGCAGTCACAGGTGACAGGGCCGAGAAGCTACAGGAGGACAGAGCTGCACATACACGTCATTCAGCAGTTATAACAAAGCGCTCAACCGACTCCGTGAGCTCCAAAGGTCAAATTGCTCTGACAGGAGTTAAGAGCCTTTAATGTTTCATTAAATATTGTAATAACTTCTCATCTACTACTCCTGTACGAGTTAAAGTAGATATTTATCTCTCAGATGACTCAATACCTGAGATATTTTGTATGAGACTGCTATATATTCCCCCTCGCATTTGTTAGCAGGGGTTGGACATTGGATGTAATAGATTGCTCATATCTAGTCTGCTCTTCTTTTACTGTAATTCTCACAGAAGTAATACAAAGGATGATGGAATTTCCAAAGCTCTGTGTTGTTTGATGTTCTGCTGGTGTTTAGCTGAAAGTTGCAGGATTCCTGCGTATCTCATGACACAATAAGTTTCTCTTGTAACGCTTTGTTATGTATTTGTCATCTTTCATATCTCTTTCATGTTGCCTATGTTTAAACAGTTAATAGCAAGGAAAAATAATAGTTCTAGGATTTAATCACAGATTACCCTGAACTCAATCTAAGCTATTTTAAATGTCTGTTCTTCATTTATAGTAATGAAAGCGTAATTCTTAATTGCTACCCTTTCACACTATATCATCACAGTGTTTATTGATTCAGGAATTCAAGTTTGCTCCTGAGGAATACATCCATTTCTCACACCCCAGCTTAGTGGAAAATTCTTAACTGCTTTTCACTGGTTGTTTGCACTCCATTATCACAATTTAAAGTTTGTTTCGTGAAGTATCTAAATGGCCCTGTAACTCCAGCTGCATCAAACTCAGGATTTCAAGAAAACAACAGCCACAGACTCCATTGCCCAATGGACTAATTTTACCTGCAGAACTACACTTTAAAAGTTTTAGAAAGACGTCCTCCCAGCCAAACATAAACCAAAAACCTTAACTTCATAACTAGCCTAAAATTTCGACAGAACAGAGACAAAATTTAAAGAGAGAGCCCTCTCTGATTACAGCTGGGGTAGAAGCTGTAATCCAAAGATTGGTTAGTGGTTACCCCGACCGTATTCCCTTGGGAGTCATAGGGAACAACCTGGGTGTTAACAGTATCAAAACTGTTTATCCAAGCTCTGGTCATCTGCCAATTACCTGCAAAATTCAACAATTTATTAAGAAAACATAGGTTGGTAGGAAAGTCAATTGATGGCTTTATTGCTCAGGGATGTCCAAGGAAGGAGTCATGGTAACATTTTGAAGGTAATCAAAGGTCTAATTGTGTTGCAGAGGTTCAGGGTGGCACCAAAGGGTTTAATCGTTTTTACTGTGAAATGGGGAAAAAAGCATGAAAACAAGGATTTTTATGGTTTTAAGGTTTAACGAGCAACTTTTCTAATTTGGTGTGGAAATTCATATTTATAAATAGTAAGTTTTTTATCGAGCTGGTGGGCAGGTGGTATTAGAGGTCATCGTACCGCTTATAAGGCGAAGGCAGTATTTAGGAGGGGTCACCCCATTTACTCCAACGCTTGACATGTAGCCTTAGAGGTTCGGGGGAAAACCGCTTTATCGAGCAGGTAATGATCGACCATCAGGCACGGCCGATATGGCTATGGACCGTTGGATGAGGGGGATGTTGATTAGAGAACAATCAGGCAAGGGAAGTGCGCAGATTATAAAAGCATGGGCTTGGGGGGGCTAGGGGTTTTAATCCTTGGTGGTATGGATTATTTAAGACTTAATCATAGGTTTAAAATGATCAGGTGGGGCTTAATGAAGGTTTAACTTAACTTCAAGTAAAAATCGAGCGTCGGGTGAGCCCAATATCACTGCACATTATCATATTTTGGTGCAGATGATCGGACGGTAGTCGGGTGGTGAAATAGAATGGACAAAAAGAACTGCGGTTTAGGGGGGAGGCGCAGGACTTTAAACACGACAGATTGTGATTATTCAAGGTTAATGTGGGGATTTGTTTATTTTGTCAGGATAAGGGGTAAATGTATAGCTTCTATTAAAACTAAGGTTTGGAGGTATTTACATATAGATTTAATTAATATATGGAAAAAGGTTTTATCATGGAATTATATAATAAAGTTAATAATTAATATGAAATGTGGTGGGAAGAGTGGAAATTCCCCTAAGCATAGTGTAAAGTGTAATATTTGTGCACTTTGCTTTATACTTAGGATAAAATGTTTTTTGTGGGTTTTTGGGAGGAATAGGATTTACATGGGGGGTTTTCACTTTCCTAGACAAATGAAGTTTATCCTTAGGAAAATGTGTTTTCTTAGGGTGATGAGGGGGAATGAATTTTATGAAGGGGATTCTAGCACTTGATGTCCATAAGTCATTAAGTCGAGGGTCCGGTCCCACCAAAATTCATAGAAATGCTCTGAGCCTCTTTGACATGAAGGATTTGAAGTGCTAGAATATACTTGTAGATAGGAAATTAGTAAGTAAGGGAAAATGAATGAGGGGGAGTTAATCACATTAACTTGCAAACCTTTTCATTTTCTTCCATAGTTGATCATACATATTAGCACATATGTCTAAGCATGATGAATGTGTTTTGATCCAATCAATTTTGTAGTTCAGCAACCTTTCTTCTACTTACCCATTTCTTACCCTAACATGTTTTCTTCATTTCTTTGGGTGCATTTAGGCTAGAAAACCCTTATCTTATCTTTTCTTTTATAAAGCAAACTATCTATTTCTAACCTTATATCATCCAAGGACTCAGTTTAAGCTTATGAGCTCCTTTTATTTCTCTACCTATCTAACGATCTGGCAAGATTAAATTGTTTGGTCATATTTTATTCTCTAAATATAAACATAAAATTCAAAGCATGAAATAACCAATATTAAACAGTTTGATTACCATGGATTGTGGCATGAATAACAAGCTACACACAATCATTATTATGCATAAAATTAAATAGTAGTGGTGTTTAGACTTGCACACTTTCATGGTCTATTTTTGTTTTTGGGGTTCACATATTTTCATTTTTTTTTACCTTCTCTTATTCTTTTGTCCTTTGTTTTTTCTTTTAGGACATACCCTCTTTACATTTTTTACCTTTTTAAATATGGAAAACATTTGCAAAAAGCAAAGGTATGTACAATATTACAAGGCTTAACATTAGTCATTCAAAATCATGAATCCTATTGGTATAGAAACCTAACAGTTAGTATTTTTTTACGACATCATATAATCGTTGTCACCTCAATTACTATTAGAAAATACCATGGTAATTGTTAAGCACTCAAAAATCTCCCATCCTTATGAATTTTATCACATAGCTAATGTTGATCGGCTATATATATATATATATATATATATATTATATATAGATATATATATATATATATATATATATATATATATATATATAGATATATTATATATATATATATATACATAATACATACAACATACATACATACATACATACATACATACATAATATATATATATATATATATATATATATATATATATATATATTTATTAAAATTAATTAAGGAGGTGTTAATGAATGCGTGAAAATGAACGACACATCTCCATTGATCTGGAGGGTATCCAAAAATTGAAGTGGTAGTCTACAATTAGACTAATGGGTTATTGAAAACCCAATTAGCTGCGTGTTCAACATAATTTGTATGTGTATTTCCTTCCAAGGGTCCCACTTGTCCAACCTATCACCGTCGGTCCTACTTTGACTTCTTACTCCTTGAATGCTTCAATATTTACCGTTGATTTGGCTCCTTCAGATCCAACGAATATCGCATCGTATCACGCGCCAACTAGCCTAGATGATCTCCACCATCAATATGTCCCCTTCAATCCAACATTTATCACACAATCTTGCGTGAATTCTTGCTCAACCGATATCAGGTTGAGAGCACACGAGAAAGGTGGTTTTCTCATGCTACGTGTCAACCACTAAGGTTAATCATGTGACTTGGAAAAATACCATTTACCATTTCTTAAACGTGCGAGATACCACTTACCACTTGGGAATACTGCTCACATGCTAAATACATAACTTTAAGAAACACAATTTAATAGAGGTTTAGCTTAATCTAGGAATAAATCCTAAACGCTAATTGAGAGCGATTAACAATAAAACACATAAACAGAAATTAATACCCGATTAGGGTCCAGAACCTTGATACATAGATTGCAAATGAAATTCTGCGCCAAAATAGTGTGAATACACCAAACTCAACAATTTATTCAATAAAATAGAAATTACAGATTCTTGGCCCTCTCAGCTCAACTACAACAATTTGTCTAACCTTTGTCTCACTCTCCAACCCTATCTCTCTCTCTCAATCTCTCGCATTTTTTCACTCTATCATTCCATCTCTTTTTCATTACTTTCTTTTCCTTTCTTTTATGGATAGAATTCTATCCTAATAATATTGACAACTCAATCTCTATTTTTATCAGATCAACTATTAAATCCCTATTCACAAGCTATAATACACACCTATTCTAACAACTTATCTCCTATTCTAAAAATAATAACATGGTCTAATTATTAGAATAATTGAAGTAAACATAAATTCGAGAGATCCAACTCTCTCTATTAAAACTTATTTTGACCACTCAGATCAATTAATTTCATCTCATGTTAGCCACAACATGTGAACATACAATCACATTGCTAGCTAAGTCTGGATGCTCCTGCATTAGATTCCTAGGGAAGAAAAGAAACATCCATCAAGCTTTTAGGGTTTACTCCATACTTTTGCAACTCTACTACTGTCAACCAATTGGCATCCTCTATTGGTTGTCCCTTCCATTTTACTAAATATTTAAAATAAACATGTCCTCTGGTTCTTTTAGTTACTCTTTTCTGCAGAACAACTTCCACCTCTTTCTTGACTGTCTTAGGCATTTGTTCTTCCCAATGTACAGTCTGTTCTTCATCTTTTGCAGGTTCATCCTGTAGCTCTTACTCTGTCTCCTTGTATGGGTACAAATCTACAACATTAAAGATAGGCAAGATTCCAATCCCTTCTGTAAACTTAATTTCATAAGCATTATTTTGGGAAAATTTAATATTTTATCAAACGCCTAACCCTCTAGACTTAGTAGCTAGTTTAGAAACAACAGCCAAAGTAATTCGCTACCTCTTCTTTAATCAACAGATAAGAGAGGTAAGAAGGGAAACCAACCTATAGCTTTCTCTTGCTTCCTCTCTCCCTTGACAGATTCTGCCACTCCTTTCCATACTTAACTCACCTAGAAAGTATCTGCACACAAGCCGAGACAGAAACCCATCAAAGCATACAATAAAGATCTGTTAATTAAACATATCATAGAATCCAGAATACGATATACATCATATGAAAACATGAATGGAAATTTTTTTGAATTCTTTATTGATAAAAGGAAAGATTACAACCCATCAATGTTCATGCTTGATTCAGTGTCTTCCTTCCAGTGTCAATCCCTTCTCTCCCCATGAAGCAACAATTCGACATCATTACAATACTCTTACTAATCTCATTCAAACTATATTTCCTTATCTCAAGAAATTCCAACCTAGACCAGCCTTTGAATGCTTGGTCAATTTATAGCTAAATGGAGGAGGTTAAGCCATTAGTGGCCCTCATGAATGCTTTACCAAAATTGGGAGGTGGTTCCATGGAGGAAGGGATAAGGGATTGAGGTTCATTCATCCTCTTTCTCATCCAAATGCGAGATCAATCAACCTAGAAACTTCCAGAAGTATCCATTGGATGAGGAATCCAACGGAATCATTTAAAAAATTCGATGAATCTCACTCAGTGTAGGTGAAACAAAGGCTAAGTGCGCTGCAACGTACCCAGTCAGTGCAGTTTCTGCATTGCAACATAGCTTGATAGAAGAATGCCTGTGCTGATCTCCTTAGGGAATTTTTTTGGATGAATGGTGTCATGGAAACTCTTGGGAGGAAATCATGATGTAGGTTGACTTCATTAGGGAATGAAAACAACTGAATTGGGGATTGATGGACCCTAATAATATGGATATGGAAGTTGGGATTAAAGTGCCCAAATTGACCTGTAACAAGCATTGCCTGAAAATTTTCTCACAATTCTACATGGCCCTATTTTTTTTCAGTTTCATTTTGTTTTAAGTCCTAACAGGAAATCTTTCTTTCCTCAAGTACACTACACTAGATCACCCACTTGGAATTCTTTTTCCTTCCGCTTCATATTGGCTCTCTGTTTCTATTTTCCATTAATTTTGTGCAATTTGTCTTTGACATCTTCATGTAGTCTCTCCATCTACTCTGCAAACTCTTTAGCCTTCACACTTCTTGTCTCTATTGGCTCAAATTTCTAAGCTCATACACACCTCTTGGATTCATCCCAAAAACAATATGAAATGGACTCATCCCAGTACTTCGGTTAGGAGTGTCATTATAAGAAAATTCAGCTTGAGCAAGTACTAAATCCCATTGCTTAGGATTTTGATACACTAAACTTCTCAATATGTTTCCCAAGCTTCTGTTTACCACTTCGGTCTGTCCATCTGTTTGAGGGTGATACGTTGAATTGAATCTAAGGTTGGTACCTAGTTTCTCTCAAAGAGTTCTCCAGAAATGATCAACAAACTTTGTATCCCTATCAGACACAATACTTATAGACAAACCATGTAGTCTTACAACTTCTGAAAAAAACAGATTAGCAATATGTGTTGCATCACTAGTCTTTTGACATGCAATGAAATGTGCCATTTTAGAAAATCTATCTACCATAACATAAATGGAATCATTTCCTCTTTGAGTTTTTGGAAAACCCAAAACAAAATCCATACTAACTGCATCCCATGGTCGGTCTGGTATTGGTAATGGCCAGTACAATCCTATATTTTGGCTTCTCCCCTTACCATGCTGACATATCCTACATTTCTCAACAAATCGTTTAACATCAATTTGCATCTTTTGTCGCTAGTAAAAGATATTTACCTGAGAAAAGACTTTGTCTTGTCAAAATTGCCTAGATAACCCTCCCCTATATTTCTCCTTAATTATATTTTCCCTCATAGAACATTTTGAAATGCATAGTTTGTTACCTTGAATCAGTAAACCTCCTTGGATAAGATAGTATAACCATTGGCTTCTATTATGAACTGTCGGATTTTGTACAACTCTATAAATATCTTTAAATTCTACATCATCTTGATACATATCAACCATTTCTTCAAATCCTACAATACCAACTCTTAATTCTTGCACAATGAAATTTACCCTACTTAGAGCATCAACAACTTTGTTCAACATACCACTTGTATGTTTCATCATAAAAGTAAAACTCTATAAAAACTCTACCCACTTGGCATGCTTTTGATTCAATTTTCATTGATTGCTTATAAACTGTAATGCATGATTATCATAATACAATACAAACTCCTTCGGTAGCAAATAATGTCTCCATTTTTTTAAAGCTTGCACAATATCATAAAATTATTTATCATAAGAAGAATATTTCTTCTTATCTTCATTTAGTTTCTCACTAAAGTATGCTATTGGTCTCTATTCTTGACTTAGAACTGCTCCAATTGCAGCTCCACTAACATCAGTTTCAACTTGAAAAAGTTTTCCAAAGTCAGGCAAAGCTAAAAATGGCTTTTTTGTGATTTTCTTCTTCAACAACTTTAAATTTCTATCTGCAGCTTCTATCCACTTTAATAACTGATTAGTCTCTTTGATTGTTTCAATAATTGGTGCACAAATTTGACCAAAACTTCTGATAAATTTTATATAAAAACTTGCAAGACCATGAAAGCTTCTTACCTCAAATATATTTCTTGGAATAGGTCAGCTCCAAATTTCTTGGACTTTCTCTAGATCCATTTTCAGACCTTTATAAACTACATTTCTTAAGATTTATCAGCAATTTATCTTTCTACAAAGTTCTTAGAACCAACTTAATATGCTCCAAATGCTCCTCTTTGCTTCGACTAAAAACTAAAATATTATCAAGATAAACTATGACAAAATTGCCTACATATTCCTTCAAAAATTCATTCATCAATCTCATGAATGTGTTGGGTGCATTAGTGAGTCCAAAAGGCATCACTATCCACTCATACAACCCACTGTTTGTTTTAAATGCAGTCTTCCATTGATCCCCTTCCCTAATCCTTATTTGATGATATCCACTCTTCAAGTCTATCTTAGTAAAATACTTTGACCCACTTAAACAATCCATCAAATAATCCACGCATGGTAAAGGAAAATGATACCTGATTGTGACTTTTTTGATGGCTCTAGAGTCTATGCACATGCACCACTAGCCACCTTTCTTTGGGCTCAGTACTGTTGGCACAGGACATGGACTAAGACTCTCTCTTATTAATCCATTGTCCATCAGTTCTTGCACTTATCTGCCAACTTCTGCATTCTCCTGAGGAGTTAATCTGTATGTTGTTTTGTTTGGCAAACTTGCTCCAAGTATCAGGTCATTGTGATGACTAATACTCCTGATTGGTGGCAATGCATTTGACAACTCATCCACAATAATATCAGCAAAAATCATTTAACAAAGTTTTGATTTTTTCAGATAAGTCATCCAAGTCTGTAGAAGTCAAAATTTCCTTAGGTCTCCCTATGACAGCAAAATGCATTTCTTCACCTTTTCCAACTTCTTGCAAGAGCTCCTTTCCACTCATCAGCATAACATTGTTTCCAGCTATTCCTTTGTCTGCTTCATCCTTTAATTGAAGTAATGTATGGTTCACTCTATCCTTCTCCAAGGTATAGGTGTTTCTTCTACCATCATGAATGGCTTTTCTATCAAATTGCCAAGGTCTTCCCAGCAATACATGGCATACATCCATTGGAATTACATCACATAATACCACATCCTTGTAAGTACCAATATAGATTTCTACTTTGCATTGTTCTGTCACAATAAGTTGATGTCCATTTTGCAACCATGACACTTTGTAAGGAGTAAGGTGTATTATTTTCACTAATCCTAACTTGTCCACCATTTCTGTATAGACAAGGTTATCATTGCTTCCACTATCAATTATCACTTTACAACATTTTCCTTTGAAATTGCATGTAGTTCTGAATAAACTCTTCTTTTGAGCTGGTTCTCCTGCCTATTTCTCTACTTCAAGCAATACCCTTTTCAATAACAAAGATTCTCCTACTTCAGGTGATTCTTCCTTATTTACAATTTGAGGCTTTTCTTCCTTTGCCTCAGCCACATTCACATTTCACTGATTTGTTGCTTTATTACGAGGACAGTCCCATGATCCATGTCCCCATTCTCCACATGTATAACACCAAATTTCTCTTCCTCGGCCTCTTCCTCTAGGTGCAAATCTTCCTCTACTAAAGTCTCCTCTCTGTGGTGGTTTACTACTTGATCCTCTTGTTTCACCTTGAGCGTGTTGAAATCTTGATTTGGTAGTTCCTCTACCTCTTGCTGAAGTTTTCCCTCTATTCCTCTGATTTTTCTTTCTCAGCATCTTCTCCTCTGCTTTCAAAGCTGCTTGATAGGCATCTTCAATTGTCTTTAGACTCACCAAGATGATTTCATCCTATATGTCATATCTCAAGCCATTGATGTACCTGGCTACTTTTCTACATCATCCTCTGCATGTCCTGCTCTAATGTTCAACTTATAAAACACTTCTGTATATTGTTTGACAGTCATTCCTTTTTGTCTCAAATTATATAACTGTTTGAAAAGATTTAACTGATAATCTTTTGGCATAAATTTAGCTTTTAATCTACTCACCATTTTATCCCATTGTTTGATCTTCAGCTTCCCCTTTCTTTCTCTAGATGTTTGTAGTTCATCCCACTAGATAGCTACATGACCCTTCAATATGGTAACTACAAAATTCACCTTCTTTTTGTCATGAACCTCCTCATAGTCGAAATACTTGTCCAATGAACTGATCCATCCCATCAACTCTCCTACATTGAGATTCCTATTATACAAAGGTATTTCCACCTTTGGTCTTCCACTTACTTTGGCCAACATTTTGAGTTCTTTGGTAGCTTCACTTTCATCCTCTTTTTCTTCCTCTGAAGATTCCTCTGTAGCACTGACATCTCCTTCCTCAGGTGCTCTCCTTTGAGTAGTTTCCATTGTCTCCATTCTTGTGGGAAAGTTTCGAATCTCTTCCAACATAACTGCACTCACTACAAGTCTCTCTTAACCTATGCTAGCTCCTCTCCTAGGTGGCATGTTTACTATAGCAAACTTAATCCTTGGGCTCCGATACCAAATGATGTGGAGGGTATCCAAAAATTGAAGTGGCAGTCTAGAATTAGACTAATGGGTTACTTAAAATCTAATCAATTGTGCATTAAACATAATTTGTACGTGTATTTCCTTCCAAGGGTCCCAATTGTCCAACCTATCACCGTCAGTCCTACTTTTACTTCTTACTCCCGAAGTGCTTCAATCTTGATCATTGATTTGGCTCCTTTAGATCCAATCAATATCGTGTCGTGTCATATGACAACTAGCTCGGATGATCTCCACCATCGATCTATCCAATTCGATCCAACGGTTATCGTACAATATCACGTGAATTCTTTCTCGACTGATATCAGGTTGAGAGCACGTGAGAAAAGTGGTTTTCCCGTGCTACGTCTCAACCAGTAAGGTTAATCACACAACTTCAAAAAATACCATCTACCATTTCTTAAGCACGCGAGATACTGCTTACCACTTGGGAACACTTCCCACGTTCTAAATACATAACTTTAAGAAACATGATTTAATAGAGGTTTAGCTTAATCTCGGAATAAATCCTTAACGCTAATTGACGATGATTAACAATAAAACACACAAACATAAATTAATACCCGATTAGGGTCCAGAACCTTGATAGATAGATTGCAAATGAAATTTTGCACCAAAATAGTGTGAACAGACCAAACTTCACCAGTTTATTCAATAAAATAGAAATTACAAAGTCTTGGCCCTCTAGGCTCGACTACAACAATTTGTCTGACCTCTGTCTCACTCTCTAATCCTATCTCTCTCTCTAAATCTCTCGCTTTTTTCTCTCTATCATTCCATCTCTTTTTCATTACATTCTTTTCCTTTCTTTTATGGGTCGAATCCTATCCTAACAATATTGACAACTCAATCTCTATTTTTCTTAGCTCAACTATTAAATCCCTATTCTCAAGCTCTGATACACACCTATTCTAACAACTTATCTCCTATTCTAAAAAAATACCATGATCTAATTATTACAATAATTGAAGTAAATATAAATTCAAGAGATCCAACTCTCTATATTAAAATTGATTTTGACCACTCAGGTCAATGAATTTCATCTCATGTTCGCCACAACATGTGAACATACAATCACATTGCTGGCTAAGTTTGGATTCTCCTACATCATCTACCAGGAGTGATATCGACGGTTCTAATATGCCTATCACATCCACTCATGTTTCGCTTTTAATGTGTTACCGAAGTTCCGCAAATTTTAACTATAGTTCGAGTTGTGGAGAATTAGTTGTCCAACGTGAGATCTAACAGTTGAGCCATCATCATCACACCTAAACTATCACGGGATTTAAGTACATTCTACCTGCATGATGGAACTATATTGTTTGCTTTGATTCAATCAGACAATTGCTAGGTCCCATTGCATGAGAACTTGTGTGACCGTTAAAACCTTTCTTCTACCTTGATGTAATCATGGTCATTCATCCATCATAGATCTATGTTAGTCACATCATAAGTTGCACATGATATAACCATTCACCATGGTGTGATTAGCAGGCCCCTTGCTCCTTGGTTGGTGGGTTATTCAATGGTCGAATGACATCTTTATGTGGCATTCAATTATCCTCGTAATTCCCATTTAGCTTAATTTTCAACAATTTTTTTTTCCATTTTGTTTGTTTGGTTTCATTCCGTTATGTTCCCTAGAGAAACCAGCTCATGGCCGAGAAAAACACGAAGAAGGGCTTATCTTGGAAGCTACATTATTCTATGCATTAAGTCAACCTAGCTCATCCTCTTCTTGATAATTGGTAATTTAATTATAGAATTATACCATGTCTAAGTTGTACGAGAAGGAGGCCCTGGTTAATGAGAAGTCTGGGGTTCAAGACTCGAGAGTAGGTCTCACAGACATACTTACTCTTAAAATAACCCTCACCCTCTCCTCTGCCAAGTCTCATGACAATTTTTTGTTTACTAAAGTCTAGGGTTTTGCATGAAAATCTTCCTCTTGTTCACTTTGACCCTAATTCAATTCAATTGTTAGCAAACAATATGACCACGACCAAAAGCAATTTTTTTGTAAGTCTAGCCTAATATTTTCCTAAAGCTAGATGAGGACATAGTCACAAGGATGCTAGGGATTCCTTCCCAGGGAATCGATATAACTGACAAGGGGCTATACCACTAGTTCATTACTTGGGAAGAGGGTGACAAGCTCAAATTCTTGATGACCTTATTTGAAAAAATAGCCCCAGAATTGAAGTTACTTTGTCTTGTACTAACGTAGTCCTTGAATCCCTTCTATTAGACTCTAACCTCCCTTTTCTCGATCATGTTTGATTTGTCCGATGATACCAAAATGGATGAGTCAATCTTCTTGGTTATACGACTCGTTAAGCTTCAGCCCAATATTCAAAACATAAATTTTCCTAAATACTTGACTCGGGCCCTTATAGTTGATTTGTCCAAAACTATTCCTTTTAGCTTGTGTCCTCATAGTGCATACCTCGTGCACCTCACTCTTTTTAATTATCCTTCTTATTTTTTACCCTCTAGGCTTCTTCTCCGTACTATGAATGTTGACCATGAGGAAAAAGTTATTTTATGTTGGTCTAACGTAATCTACCCTAGGGTGTTTCCCATGCATAGTCACATTACACTAACTGCTATGCATACTGGGTCAGGGTTAAGTTAACAAAAGCCAACGTAAATAGACTCTCATAAGAACAAATTAAAACCTTGAGATTGACAGAAGAGCATAGCAGTGGAAGCTGGCTTTTATTTCCTGATTACATTGTCATCCGCCTATATAGATTTTATAAGTGACTCTTTCAGTTTCCTAAGTATGTATCACCAATATTATTTTCCTATGATTTCCTTAGACAGAAAATGATGGTAAACAAATTGCATTTTGTTTCTAGGAAAAGTGGGTCACTGTTCAATTATCCATATGTTATCTGTAGGTTTTAACCCCGTACAGAAATTACCTACATACGAATTCTAAAACATAGAAAATAAATAATGCGAGAGCATAACACATAAAAACACATATACACAAGAGATTTCCCCATGGATCCCAAAACCAGGACTACCAGCGTGATTTTTCATTATATTCCTTTCGATGTCATAATACATATTTATACATGCAAAATCATCCTATACCATGGACAGAAAACCATCGCGTCCAAAAAACATGTTTGAAAATCATGCACAAAACCATAGGTGGGTCTGCCCATCCTAACATTAAGTCCAAAACCAAAATTTTCCGGGGCACTACCCTAGACCCCATAAAGTGGGGTTACAAGTATGCCTCAAACCCCCGGTGACCCCCCCTGCTACACAATCGGCACAACGGATGGGGGCTCTGCCCCCCCTCTAACCCCCCGGTTAACTACGTGAGCTAGTCGTGGAAAGAATATAACACAACCCAACATTATCTCTCCTTTAATTGCTAAGAATAAAAATGCAATAGAGGCTTTGGAGAAGGAAATGTTGTCTTTGGGATTTTTGCAGCATGACCTGTGGCACTACGATCCAATGGGGATCATTTAAGCTCTAAAAAAGTAGGCTGGATTATCAGCCGATGTCCATGAAATGAGGCCAGAGGTAGAAAAGTTGGCCAATATTATAACTTCTATCAGTGACACTATGGACTCAATGAAATCTAAGGGAATGATAGAGGCCACTACACAGGTTAGTTTGAGAAATTTGAAAGTTTAGATACTTGAATGGGATGCAAGCCTTGTATTTTTTGTTCCTTTGCATCTAAGATAAAGTCAGAGGCCTTAATTCTATCTGAGGTGTCACATAAAGTGAAACCAAGGGTAAATCACGTGGATAATGACATATTCAAACATGAAATTTAAGAACTAGACAAAGAAATTTAACATACCTTAGAGGAGATAAACCCAAGGACTCATGAATAAACGCACCTGCCATCAAGCATACCTTTGCAAGGTAGAAGCAGATAATGAAAAATCATGCCGAGTAGGTCGTATTCTTAGAAGAATCTCAATTGATTGACACATCAGCAATTAAAGATGTGATTCTCGTAGATGGTCCTCGGTTTATCTATTCTACTAACTTCTAGATGAATGTTTTAAACCTTACAGTCATCCAGCCCGAGATCGGGGAAAACCAACAGATGTTGGATGGTAGGACCTCTTCATAGGCTCTTAACTTGGGAACAGTGTCAAACATGGATGTCAACAACCTGCATTGACAGGTAAATGAAATTGTGGCCGGAAGATTACTTGATTAAAAAACCTAGAATAGGAAAATGGAAGCGATTTTCGAGAAGGTTTATGAGCAACTACAAGTGGCACACATGGCATTAAAAAAGAACTAATTGAATAAAGGAGCTAGAATATATAATCATTCAGAAATCAGGCTATCCAAAAGGTATGGCGCCTATCAAGAAGTTGCAGGAGGAGAAACAGAGACATATCAAAGCCCTTCAATCCATCCTTAAGATCCCTTATCATGATCCTCACATATTGATTCAGGATTTCTAGAGGAAGGAAGAGGTTGAAGCTCACCTCTAGGGAATGGAAGTGGTCTCATGGCTCAAGCAAAAAGAATGACAGTATGCTCTTGAGCAGATGGCACTTTTGACACCAGAATATTGCGAGAGATAGGAAAAATATCTGAAGCTTTTGGCAAAATATAAGGCCTTGATTGATCAACCTATTGATTATGCCCAAACATCGAAGGCTAAAGATCCTAAAATATTACACGCTAAGATAACTCAGATGGAGAAAGAGATCAAATTGGCCAAAATAAAGAAAGAAAGAGTTGAGCAAGGCGAAAACAAATGATTAGAATGAAAGAATGCATAAATCGAATAGAACCAAGATGCGTTAAAGAGTGAACATAATGAAGCAAAGTCCCTTCAAGGAGGGCTTCAAATTTTAGTACCAAGAAGGAAAATATTAGTGCGACCCAAGGATTAGATATGGAGAGAGATATGGTAGAAAATAACAACACTTAATGTCTATGTAGAGATCCTTTCAAACTATGAGAAGGGAATAATGAAGAATGCAAGCCTCGAGGAAAAAAACATTGTCGCAACACCTGATGAAAGATTAAAGGATTTTGACTCTTTCATTAACCTCATAAATATCTTAGAAGATGACACCTTGGTAGAAGTATAGTTTCCTTCCAGGGATCACTGTATCATTTCTCTCTTTATGCTACGATAGAAATAGGAAGCCATCCAAGAAATGAAAATGAATTTGTAAAGCCCACGAAAGAAATGAATGATTTCCGAACTAACTCGAATTGTCTTGTTAGGTTTGGCGTGCCTTCATTCTGGGGGAATGATAATTGGATGGTATCTTGGGAAACCTTCTACGAGAAACAGAAGAACACAGAGCAAGATCTGGGATGTTTGGCTATGCAGGGTGACAAGGTAGTCTCTTCATATATAGTGGTAAACGACCCCTGTAGTGATTTTACCATCCTGGTCAAGATCGATAAAATTATAGAGAACCTTCCAACTACACTATATCAAATTATATCTCAGCTGGTAGTGGTAATTACTAAATATAAGAAATTTCCATGGTTGTCTCTGCAGAATGGAAAAAATTCACTAAATTCAACAGACATTTTAAGAGACATACTCTGAGGGAGCAGGTCTCTTCCACATCACAAGTTGTCCACCCAATGCAGTCGATGTAGTTGGTGATGGATCAACCTAATGATTGGAGTGAAATACCACTTATTACAACACAAGTGTCAGCTGTCACGATGCGTGCGGCTCACTCATTCTCTCATACAGGCTCGAAGAAAAATATCAAGTCATCAAAACCGCAAAGGTGACAACATTAATAGTCATTCCATTTGAAAATTACTTTATCTTATTTTAATTTTAATTTGAATTAGTTACACTTTAGACAGTTTCCAAACAGTTACCTTTTAAACTATTATTTAATACCATGTTTCCCATTATGGGGGGGTTATTGACAAAAGTGAAAATTTTCTAATATTATTGAAATGCATGTACATGTTACATGGTTTTAATTTTCATCTCTGAAATTGATTTTTGTGTTGTAAAGAAGAATTTCCTATTTTTTTATTGTTATCACTTGTTTTCCCTTGCAGAAAGTAGTTAAAGGCATGTCCTCATCTTGAAGTTTACACATTTAGTTATGGTGTTCCAATATATGTATTATTGAATGTAGGGTTGAATTATCTACTTGATTGTTGTTAATTGAAATCTTGTCTTTGATTTATGATCATCAAAATTTTTCATTAGCAATTGTGAACACGTTATGTTATGAGCTTTGTTTTATGTGATAACACCAATGTTTCAGAAAATATAAAGTTTTTCTTTGTCAGTGAAAATTTAGTTTCAATATTTACTATTGAATGCATCTATTTACAAATATTCAAAATAGAATTATAAGAATGTTTGTACCTATTGCATATGTCTTATCTAATATTGAAATGACCGGTAATTTGTAGATTTTATTTTACTTTTGATTTTATTGTTTTCATTTTCTTTCTTTAAACTCCTCAGCTAGTTGTTTCTCATTTTGTGTATTAGCTTCTCCAACTTGCTAATATCCTATTCCAAGACTCTTATTGAATTAAAGTGTTATCATTCACTTGTATTAATTCCATGTCTTACTACAATGAATAATTACCTATATTTGACCTTATATATTATTTTCTTATTGAAAATTAAGTAATTGATTATCAGGGATACCCCCTGTGGTGCATAGGAGGTTATCCATAGCAACGAAAGTTGGAGGAATCCTTAGTGCTCAGTGAATGTATATTCATTTAGTTCATATGAGGGGACGATTTGGTACCAATATTTTTTTGGTGTCATTTTTGGGTAGAAACTAATTTAAATCAACATATGACTAATTCTACCTTGTTCAACCGCATAATATTTATGTTTGGCTAATCAACGCAGTGTACTAAACGACTTGTATGAACTCTCCTTGAAGGTATCACAAACACACCAAGAACTTCGCATGAATTGGGAGGTGTTGGTGCAAGAAGACAAGAGAGCACAACCAACCTCCAATGCCTTAGGAGAATGACAACCACTAAGGGTTTGAGCCTGTAATGGAAGTGAACATCTGTCACTTCCCAGGTACTCCATAAAACAACCCTTGTAGTTTCTGTACAAATTTAATTAAAAAATAAATCTATAAATTTGTACAGTTAAATATTTGGGTTTTTACGTTCTGATTCCCCTCCAATCTTGATACTCCCTAGAAGTTGACAATATCCACGTCTGAGGTCAGTCACTCTACTTTATAGGAATCTAAGTTGCTAGTCACCATAGAAAATTGGAGGAGATGCCTTGATGTGTTTAGGCAGAGTCACCCTTTGTCTCCAAATCGTAGGACAATAGAATCCTCTATTTATATTCTCTCAAGATCGCTAGATTTATCTTCATCAGTTCCTTGTCAGTCTAGTAAGCCTTTTCCTCTTCCATTTACGCCACCAAAAAAATCATCGCCCTCTCCATACAAGTATTTACCTTCTTTTCCTCCTTCTCCACTAGCTTTTCCACCCATGAATGCTTGGGTGAATTCCTGCTATCACCCCCTTAATTTTCAGGGGGCTCTACATGATTTCCCACTGAAGCATGATAAGAATACACCTAGGTTTGACAATGAATGAGATCAAAATTTTGAGGAACATATAATCAAATTTCAAGACTACTATGAGAACCTAGGCACCAAATATGATGACATCTACATGATATTGTTCATCTAGAGCCTAGAAGGCAAGCCTAGGAAGTGGTTTAGGACCCTTCCACCAAATATTATTAACACCATGGATAGACCGATCAAGCTCTTCTCTCAACATTATGGTGTCAAGTAAAGTAATCAATCGTGGTTGACATAATTCTCCGCCCTTAAATTGAAACCTAATGAATTTGTCTCTAATTTAATAAACAATTTACCAAGTGTTATAACCTATTTCCTACTCATGTTTAGCCTTTAGATATTTCTACCATAGTCACATATTATAAAATGCTTGATGAGGACCTGTCTTACATGTTGCAAGAAAGGGAACCCTCCACATTGGATGATGCTCAAGCTAAGGTTTGTGATTGTGAAGGAAACCTTATCACTATAGAAAAATAGCTCTCCCAAGACACCAAGCCTAAGGGGAAGAAAAGGACCATTGACCCATCACCCCAACACCCTAATACTTCCTCCTCTCAAGAACAAAAAATCGAGGAAATGTCCAATCTTATAAAATCAATAACTAATAAGATTCAATGCTTAGAGGTGGTAAATATATCATTTCCCCCATCTCCCATGAACCCCTTAGTACAACCTAATTTTCTTCCTAACTCGTTGAATCGAAATCCAAATTCTCCCCTTAGAAATTAGGCTCCTTTCAATCATCTTCATCCTCAACAAATGTTGGAAAGAGGACAGAGACCACATGAGCCACCGGTTCAGCCTCCCCTGTCATGTCGTTATGTGTTCAAGAGGTCTGTAAACAAAACATTCAACTGCAAAATACCTATCATCCATTTTATCATCCTTGAGTCAGCCCTTACAGCAACATTTCTTCAACTTGAACTACGATTTCGTGTTGTGGGCTTGCCTGCGACGGGTCGCTTTCTATCGACATCAGCACATTATCTAGAGAGTTGACTTAGAAATCGTCAGTACCTTGAAGTCTGCATGCATCAATGGCATGTTTCTCGCCTTCGACGTCAGTTTTCATCATTGACTTGCGATCAAAAGATTCCATGAAATGTTCGACATTGACCCATTCATTCACATCTCATGGATTGTGCTGGGTACTTTGAGAACCATTGACATCACTGGTGGTCTCTCTCACGCTTATTAACAGTTTACGTCATTGACTAGTAATCAAGTGGTTTCTACCATGTTCGACATCAACTCATTTATTCACATGGCTAGGATCATACCGATTCGGGAAGTAGAGATGAAGACCCTGGATCTAGTTTCCACCATCCAGGCTGCGAGCAGTTTTGTATTCATTATATTGTAGACCAATTATAAACAGATGGCTGCGTCCATACTGTATCTACAGGGAGAGAAGGTCGTCCACTTTCCTGAGGTCTACTTTCACTAGTTAGAGAACCAGGTCTTCGCTATTCAGGATTTTCCTTATGCCGGAATGGATTTCCGAGGTGATTCGGACATGGTTCTTCCACAGGGAGAACAATGGGACGACAGAGGTATATTCACTTTTCACAGTTGTTTTTATCTATATTTTTGTTTTTTAAACATTGTTTTCAAAACTGACACTAAAATTTTCAAAATGCAGACGTAGGCCCACAGCGTCCAGCCAATCTCCGGGCTTTTGAGAGGAGACATCCAGTTGCACTGCTATCGGCCCCTCAGGATGCAACTGCAGAGACGCTAGCTGAGTTGGAGCAGGATTTGGAGCGTCTCACGGCAGACATACCAGAGACGTCCATTGATGATATTCCTATCAGACTGCAGCTTTATGTAGTTGCGGTCCTAGGACCTTTTAAGAGGTTCTTATGTAGAGTAGCACGTGCAGTAGTGTCTTATAGAGGTCACCACCAGTGATTGGATGATCACCTTTGTAGACTTATGTCACATTTTGATTTTTTGTACTTATCATTTTTGCCGATCATAAGGTGTTTTTCAACCTATGATCGAGGACGATGTATATTTTTTGATACTATCTATATATATATCATTTTACCGGCTTATCTTATTCACATGTATGATGAAATGTTTTTAAATTTACAATTATCTCAAATGTCTATCTAATACTCGAGAAGCAATTGCATCTGCTAATGTATTTAGAGACCTTGGAATATGCTGATATTCAATGTAATCAAACTCACGTTCCAAGAGACGCACTATCAAAAATAATCTTAATAACACAGGATTTATAATGGCATAAAATCTATTAAGATGTAATACAACGAGTTCCGAATCTAACCTCACAATCAAACGCCGAATCCAAAATGAAATAGATTCAGACAATAACTCAATCACTGCACTGTATTCTGCAATGTTGTTTGTCGTTTGACCGCTCACCCCATGCATGGAAACTAACTCGTCAGGGGGCGAATAGATAACCCAAGCTGCGGAAGAGATATTCCGTGTACTACGACAAGCACCATCAACAAATCCAATGTACGTTTGGAGAGGCATCGACATCTGAAATATCAAGAGTAAAACCAAGATAAGCCGGAATAATGACGAAAACACACTCTCTAAGCTAAGCACACTGTCTAGACTAGAAAACACACCAGCTAGAAAGAAGACCTAACTAGAAAGGAAACCTAACCTAACTAAAAATTCTCCGTACCCTGCATTTAAGCATAATACCTCTTTAGGTAAAGTCCATTTCTAAGTTTACCCAAAGAGTCCCCGTCAAAATCAACTAGCTCATATGCCCCCTTTGCTAGCTTTCGCTTGACAATGTAGGGCCCATGCCACATAGGAATGAATTTTCCAGCACCTAGTTTATAGTTAGCTTGATCATATAATAGCACTAGGTCTCCTTCCGAAAAATTTTGAGGGGTCACATTTCTATCATATTGAGCTTTCATTCATTTCGCATGAGTCTCGATTGCTAATGCAACATCACGACGAGTCTCATCTAATTTAGCTAAGTATAATAAACGCTTCTCCTCTTCGGACCTAGCTGGGAGTAATTCGATAGCCATTTGAAGTGATGGGATTTCGCATTCAATAGGTAACACAACTTCCAAACCATAAACTAGCTGAAAAGGAGTGAACCCTGTTGATGTTTTCACTGAGGTTCGGTATGCCCATAGCACTAAAAATAACATGCTGTGCCAATTCGACCGATGAATACCAATGATTCGTCGGATCATGATAACCAGCACTTTATTGATAGACTCAACCAGACCGTTGGCTTGTGGATAATAAGGAGTAGAGCTATCATGGCACAAACCAAGCTGGCCTGTAAGTTCGGTCATCATGACGTTTCGAAAATGACGCCCATGGTCAGTAATGATTGCTTGTGGGACACCAAACCTAGCAATAATATGATTGAAAATGAAAACCACTCCTGTTTTGCCATCGGCCTTGAATGTATGCATCGCCTCGGCCCATTTAGTAAAATAATCAACCGCGAGGATGATATACGCATGCCCGCCGGGTGAGTGAGGCTTACAAGTTATGAAGTCGATACCCCATTTGGTGAAAGGACCGACAGCAATTATAGGGTGGAGAGGAGCAGGTGGTGTGCGCATCTTTCGATCAAACACCTGAGAGTTGTGGCATTTTCGGACTGCAATAATACAATCTTTGAATAAAGACGGCCAGAAGTAGCCAGCGCGCAATATCTTTTGGGCAGTGGCATACCC
>APFE031420501.1:229866-255955 GCA_000404065.3 Pinus taeda | reverse complement strand
GATTTCTGATGTCGTGTCATTGGAACCTTAGAAAGATAAAAATTGAAGGGTGGTTGGACAAGAAGATTCATGATTTGGTGGCACAGGAAAACAGGAATCCGTGAGTATCTAAGGAATAGTGGCTGGAGCGCTACTTATATACTGAAATCCATGAAATTTTCTTTGCATCCTTTCCTTCTGAGCTGTATTAGTGGGCTGCAAAGCTAGAAAATAGTTAGGGAAGGTGTAGGATCGACAAACTAATCATGTGGACTCCAGAATTAGTGCACAAACTAGAATCATCAGGAGATAAGATCGCATGAGTTGTGGACCATTGGCTCAATCGGATTATAGGAGGATTTGTCACTGAGTTCGTGGTAAATACGAGCGTCATCTATAGTGAGGTGGAACGACACTTCCTCAAAGGGTCGTGAGGTAAGTATATTAAATCTTTGAATACCTAGATTAAGATGCTAATGTGTGAAAAGTGGGTTATGTGAATAAAGTAATGTTTGGGACTATGCAAAGTGGGAACATCTATAGAAACAGAAGTAGTGAAGAGTTAGAAACTAGTCCCTTAATTTCACCCTCGCGGGAAAGCAAGGAAGAGCTAGCAAAATTTTCTCCACAAAGCGCGGTTAGTCTAATAAGGCAGCGAATTCCACACTTACCACCTCCACCTACACTGCCACGTGTCTCACCCTCTTCACCTTAATCTCCACCCACCCCAACTCCACCACCACCATAGTTTATTATGGCGAGTATGATCAAACTGCCGGTATTTAGAGGAGTAGGGAATGAATATCTAGACCAATTTTGGTTCATGGTAAGGGCAGTATGGGAAGCACAAGGAGTCGTGGATGACAATATAAAAGAGGCTACGCTAGTAAGCACGTTGCAAGATCACGCATTAACATGGTACATTAAGCATCCTAATGACCATCCCAGCACAGGAATCACAAAAATCCAGGCTGCACTGAACAGGGAATTTAGCAGGCCAAAGTTGGAGACACAATCAATTATCGGGTTTAAGGAGATCGCGATGCTCTTGGATGAGTCCCCCTAGGATCTGGACCAGAGGTTGAAGAGTATGATTCACGAAGCTAACGTGACTTTGACGGATGGACAACATCACACCTAGTTTGTAGTGTCATTAACACCGCATTTAAGGATGACGTTGTCACAACAAAAGCTTTCCATCTAGGCCGAAGCCTTGGAGATGGAAATGAGATTACATAAGACCCATATACAAGATCTTGGTCTGGGAGTCCAACAAATCCACGTGCAACTGCAAAATCTGTGCCTGAAAATGCAGAGTTTGAAACAGGACAGGACACCTTGGCCAGAGATGCGTGAGGAGGTATGGTGCATAAAAGGCCAGGGGCATGACAAGGACCATTGTCCAGTATTCACAAATTACTTAGCGGGAGTAGGGCCGATGTTGATAAGACCCAAGGCACAAGTAGGACCAAGCGCGACACCAACACTATGGTGCACGATCTGTCAAATAGGAGGAAAACACACTACAGATAATTGTCATCTACTGCAGAAGTATATGCAGACGTCCCAACAATTATTTTGTAATTTCTGCAAGTTAGTAGGCCATGATAAATGCACCTGCAGAAGCTATGAACTAATGATGGATCAGACTCTTTCCTACAGGGTATAGACCGAAATGCAAGCCCTCGACCCAAATGTAGAAATGGCATGCGCTAGATTTTAGGGCCACGGATGAGGTCAAGGAGGAATGGGACCAGGAAGGGGTCATAGACAACTAATTTATTAAAATTGTAGAGGGCCCGGACACTATGCCTGTGATTGTACAAATCCAACAAG
The DNA here is from genome assembly GCA_000404065.3 of Pinus taeda. NCBI lineage: Eukaryota > Viridiplantae > Streptophyta > Pinopsida > Pinales > Pinaceae > Pinus > Pinus taeda. The sequence goes on along the minus strand of APFE031420501.1, from coordinate 254,140 downwards.
GACATCATCTTTGTACTGTACTTAGTTTGATCATGAGGAAGAAGACTGCCCTACATTGATAGTGAGGTTGCGCGAGAAAAGGGGTACATCAGCCTCCTCCAACTCAAAATTTGCAAATGATGAGGTCTGAGCCGTGCAAAGAAGACCCGAATGTAAATATAGTGCTCAAAATCTGTATCCCCACTAGAGATGATAAAGGGAAGCAGCCAAAACAAAATGCGTGGGTTCATAAGGCTCCTACAAAGGAACCTGAATTTGATTTAGAACATGCAAAGGAGACATTCATGGAAGCTAAGAAGAGCTTCACGTAGGCCTCCACTTCAGGGAGTAAGGATCAAGTAGAACCAGGGATGGATCCTTCAATGCTCACTACCTTTCTGGAGAAATGCATGAAACTGTTGTGCAACGGCAAGGTAGTAAAAGTACTATAGGAACTTATCATTGTTGACCTAGATTGTCATTGATATCAATATGGAAATATTCTGGATGAGTAAAGAATGATGTGAAACCAAGCAAAGCAGATCCATGAAGAAACAGGAGCAAGAAGCCAAGGAGCAAAGCTATCATGGAAGCCATCAAAAGAGGAACACATCAGAGGAGTATTGCAGAATTCGGTGAAACACAAAGAGGAGAAGAAGAGACAAAGGAATCATAATGGGTATTTGAATCTAGTTGAAGAATCAGAGTGAAGCTCAGAGAGAATCAATGATGTATGAATTTGCAGAAGGCAGGCTCAGAGAGAGTTGAGTAGCGGAAAATTGAAAGGCCAAAATCTTGAAGAAAACTCGAAACCATAGGAAAAACACTGAAGGAATGAATCAAAGTCAAAGTGAGGAGACAGATGAATATTGAACGCATAGGAGCCGTTGGATCTTGGAGATCAATGGGTGAGATTGTTTGTAATGAGCGGCCAGGATTAGGTCGCACAATGTAAAGTCAAAGAAATGAATGATGGAGATTAATTTAAGTATTACCGAATGAGGAAATCAGAGGATCCTTCGCAGTCGTCGATGTTAGATTATCTACGGTCATCGGGCAATAAATAGCTCAGGCGTTAGTCAAAGAGAAAGGTGGATTTAAAGCTATAATCAGGATTTCAGGCGGATGCAAAATGGTAAGTGGTATTTAGAGGACAATGCCTGATTCCATTCAATGGTTGACACATAGCAATTAGAAGAGAGAGAAAAACCGCTCATTTTGGGTGGGTAACTCTCGTGCAAGTAGTCCACGCGAAATCACTGTAGACCGTCAGATTTTTGGGGTTGAAATCTATGGTGGAGAATGAACCCGATAAGGTTAAACCTCAGGAACTGTGTCTGAGCAGGTTGCTTCATCATCATTGTAATATGCCCTAATGCTATATCACGTCTGTCGTATTGGAGGTAATGTATCACAAGATATAAAGGAATGGCACATTAAAAACTTGCGATTTCAATTGAGATAGTGACGTGGCTAGTGGGACCACCCATTATATATTTCTAACTATGTTAATGGGGCATCAACCAAGTTGCGATTGCAATTGCGAGATTATTAATGTATATTGTATGAATATTAAAAAAAGGGGGCCCTCTTTGATATTTTCTTTAATATGTAACATTATTGTAATTCGACCTCTCTTCCGCATTAACGTGTCTTGTGAGTATTGATGGATTCGAAGAGACAGAGGAAGGCAAGGAGTGAGCACATAGGAAGCTAAAAGATCAAGCGAGCATTGAGGAAGCTGAAGCTCAAGCGAGCAAGGAGGAAGCCAAAGGTTAGGCATATCAGGCATATAAGACAAAGAACAAGTAAATTTTAGGGTGGTTGGCGAACTATAAGAAACAAAGGAAGCTAAAGTTTTGGTAGAAGTGGAAGGAACAGGAGGACAAAAGTAAGTCATAGGTCCAACAGGGTTGGGAGCAGAGAATTAAAACCAAAGAGATCCAGACAATTTACAATAGAGGGTTGGAGTCCTTGAGGTTGGTGCCTTAGAACTGAAAGGATTGGTGTCCTTGGAGTTGGTGCTATGGAGGTTGGAGCCTCACAAAGAGTCCAAGATACACACATATACATATATTGTACTTGATTTATTGCAAAGATCATATTAATAAAAACATCTATTCCTGTTATCTATTTCTGTGTTCCAAATATAAATGTCTTTTACTGATAAAAATGATAATTGAAACGAAATAATGATTCACCCCCTCTCAGTATTTCCAACAATTGGTATCAGAGTGGGCTTCTTCATATCAGCCTAACAACTTGAAGAAGGATTCTTAGTCATGATGAGAAATCAAGAAGTGTCGGGAAGACCTCCTCTATTCGATGGCACAAACTTTGGTTTATGCAAAAAGAGAATGTCCTACTACTTAATGTCCCTTGGCCCTGAAGTTTGGCATTCGGTCTTAGATGAGTACATAGCTCCTTCCACTCTTCCAATAGATCAAGACCAGAGGAAAGTCTACGTTGCAAATGCAAAAGCCTTAAACTCCATCACTAGTGGAATCACTAATTTTGAATTTACAAAAGTCATGAATTGTAACTATGCGAAAGAAGTATGGGATAAGCTAATTAGCTTATACGAAGGGGACTCCAAATTCAAGAAGGAAAAGATTAAAACTCATAGAAGGTAATTTGAAAGTCTGAAAATGGATGATGAAGAAGATATTGCATCAAACTTTCTCTGAGTAGCTGAAGTGGTCAACTCTCTTAAAGGATTGGAAGAAAACATTGAAGAAAGCACCATTGTTCAAAAGGTCTTAAGATCTCTCCCAGACATATTTGACTCCAAAGTAAGTTCCATAGAAGAAATGAATGATCTATATACTCTCAAGATGGATGAACTCCATGGAATCCTCATTGCCTATGATATGAGAAAAGGTTTCCCAAGTTCCAAAGATGCAACATTCAAGGCCTCAAAATCAAAAAAGGGGAAAGAAAGGAATATCAGTAGTGATGACTTCGATGTTGAATCTGAATTGGCACAATTTGTTTGAAGGTTGAAGAAATGATCTAAAATAAAAGCTAAATACCCTCTTATTTGTTTCAAATGTGGAAAAATAGGTCATTATGCTGCAAAATGTCCTCATAAGCATGATAGTGATGATGAAGAAAATTCTAAAAGGATGGTATACAAAAATAAAGGTTTCAATAAGAAGAATTTCCTCTCTAAGCAAGATGAGTCTCATCAAGATGAATTTTTAGTCATAAAAAAGAAATCAACTAACTAGTTCCTTCATCGCAAAGGAGGTAATGAAGAATCAAATGAAGAAAATGACCATTCTGGAAGCCAACAAGTATTATTCATCGCATTCATAAATGATGATGACTTAGGGCTAGATGGAAATGTAGATGAATTGTTAATAAGTGCCATTGAAGAAAATGAGAAATTATGGAATAAAATCATTTCTCTCAAAGTAGAAAATGAGGAAACAAAAAGAAGGGAAGATCTCTTGAAAAATAAGCTAAAAGAAAAAGAAGAAGCTTGCAAAGGCCGTGAAGCCAAAATAGTATCTCTAAGGAAGGAATTGGAGCAAGTTAAAAAGGGTTGGAAAAGCTCTCAAATACTTGACACTATCCTAAATAATCAAAAACTTCAACATGACAAATTTGGAATAGGTTTTAAAGGAGAATTGTCAAGTAATAATAATAATGTGAAAACCTATGCTGACATACTTTCTAGCAACCCAAAAGAAGAAATATTGTTTCATCAAAGGCACATACCAGATCCAAAGAATGGAGTGAGAGTAACTCCAAAGAAGAATGTTGATTCGAATCATGGATGTTACAATAGATACAAAACAATATTTCATCAAAGGCCCATCTCAAATCCAAAGAATGAAGCGGGAGTAACTCCAAGGAAGAATGTTGATTCAAATCATGGCTATTACAATATGTACAAAACTATCTTTTGTGGGCATTGTTTCCATTGTAAAACTTTTGTTCATCAATCTAGACATTGCATGGCTCATAAGAATGACATACCAAAACTGAAGGATCAAATAAACAAACAATATGGCCCCAAAGAGCAAGGACAAATCAATACCTACAATTATTTTGATCTCTTGGCCAAATTGGATCTGATTTGCTCATTATGTAATAATAATGGACATAATGAACAAAATTGCCCACTCAAAAGAGGAAAAGCAAGAAGTGAGAATCCCAACACAGATAAATGTGGCCTAGCTCTATGTGCTCAAAATAATGAAAATCATTGGTTTGTGGATAGTGGATGCTCCAGACACATGACAGGGGATAAAAGGAACTTTGTATCATTGAAAAAAAAGGAAGGAAACGTATCCATTGGAAGTGGATTTTCCAAAATTGTTGGAAAAGGAACTATTACTCTTATTAATGGAAAAGGAAAAGCTCAAAATGCTTTGCTAGTAAATGGGCTCAAACACAAACTCTTGAGTGTTATTCAAATCTGTGATCAAGGACATAATGTTATCATTAACACCAAAGACTATGAAATAAGGAACTCTTCCTTAGGGGAACTTGTGGCGAAAGGGGTTAGAAAACTAGACAACATCTATATTCTGAACAAGGTTCAAGAAGATAAATGCTACTTAAGTCAAACAGATGAAATTTGGTTGTGGCACAAGCGACTTGGAAATACAAGATTCGATAACTTGATCAATATCAGCAAGATTAAAGTAGTACGAGACATTCCAAAGTTATTCAAACCAAATCAAGGAATGTGTGGTCCATGTCAACATGGAAAGAAAACCGAAACCAACCACAAGACCAAGGATTTTTCTACATCAAAGCCTTTGGAGATCATCCATGCTAATTTATGTAGACCAACTAGAACTCCGACACTCCAAGGAGAAAGGTACTTTGCTTTATTTGTTGATGACTATACTAGAATGATGTGGATATATTTTATAAAATATAAAATTGAAGCATTTGAGTGTTTTAAGAATCTTAAAGCTCTTGTAGAAAATGAAAAGGACTCAAAGGTTAAGTGCTTCAGAACAGATAGAGTGGGAGATTTCACATCAAAAGAATTTAATGAATTCTATAAAATACATGGAATTAAAAGAGAACTCTCTGCTGCTAGAACACCCAAGCAAAATGGGGTAGTTGAAAGAAGAAACTAAATAGTTCAAGAAATGGCAAGAACAATGTTAATAGCAACTGACTTGCAGCCAAAATGCTGGAGAGAAGCAGTCGAGATAGTTGTCTATACCTTAAATCGAACTCAATTAAGACCAACTAATGAAAAGACTCCTTATGAATTATGAAAAGGAAGACATGCTTCAGTAAAATACTTCAAGATTTTTGGAAGCGAGTGCTTCATAAAAATCAATGATGGCTAACCAGGAAATCTTGATTCTCGGGTTGACGAAGGGATCTTCCTTGGATATCCTACACGGAGCAAAGCCTACAAGTGCTACAATAACCAACTACGGAAAATAGTGGAAAGCATTGATGTGAAGATTGATGAAGACCTTGCAGAGAAAGAAATTGAAGAACATGAAGTTGATCCTCTCATTGAAGAAGAAGAACCTAAAGAAGAACAAAAGAATCAAGAAATACCCAAGGAAAAATAACCATCTCAAACTCCTTCAAAGATGAAACTTCTCCAAAAATATCACCCGAAAGAGTAGATTATTGGCAATATAGATGAAGGGATGCAAACTCGAAGAAGGATGACAAATGCACCAAAGAAAAATGATATTGCTCTTCTATCCATGATAGAACCAAAAACATTTACTCAAGCAAGGATACTCATTGGGTAAAAGCCATGGAAGAAGAAATGTCTCAAATTGAGAAGAATGAGAGATGGGAGTTGGTACCTCGTCCAAAGGACAAAAACATAATAGGAACCAAGTGGGTGTTTAAAATCAAAATGAATGAAGATGGACAAATCATCAGAAACAAGGGAAGGCTTGTTTGTAAAGGCTATTCACAAATTGAAGGAATTGACTTTGAAGAAACATTTGCACCAGTAGCTTGTGTGGAAGCTATGAGGATGTTCTTTGCATTTGCTTTCTCAAAACAATTCAAAATCTATCAAATGGGCGTAAAATCAACATTTCTAGATAGGAAACTCAAGGAAGAAGTCTACATGGAGCAACCAGAAGGGTTTAATCTAACAAAAGGAAAAGAACTTATTTGTAAGTTGAAAAAGGCATTATACTGGTTGAAACAAGTCCTAGAGCTTGGTATGCAAGATTGGACCACTATCTACAACAACAAGGCTTCAAGAAGGGGGTGGTAGGAAGTAATCTCTACATAAATACAAAGGAGGATAAGTTACTAGTCACACTTTTTTATGTTGATGATCTGATTTTTGCTAGTAATAATGATGAGATGAGCCATGATTTTTCTCAAAATATGTCAAAAGAGTTCGAGATGTCAATGATAGGAGAGTTATCTCACTTCCTTGGACTACAAGTATCTAAAACCACAGTAGGCATGTTTATATTGCAAGCCAAATATCTTAAATACATGCTTAAAAGATATGAAATGGAAGATTGTGCACCCATGAGCACACCTATGACCACAAGTTGCAAATTGAGCAAAAATGATGACTCCCCTCTAGTAGATGCAACTCATTACATGTCAATAATTGGAGCCCTTTTTTACTTAACTACTACGAGACCCAACATTATGCAAGCAGTAGGAATGGTGGGAAGATTTCAATCAGCTCCTAAACAATCCCATTTGTTGGCTATAAAAAGAATTCTCAGATACCTGAAAGGAACTCTTGATTTCGATCTCTAGTACCCTAAGAGCTCAACTCTTACTTTGACTGCATACACCGATGTTGATTGGGTTGGAAGTGTCAATGATTGGAAAAGTACTAGTGGAAATGAATTCTTCCTGGGAGACTGTTTAGTATCTTGTCTAAGAAAAACAGACATCCATATCACTATCTATAGCTGAAGCTGAGTATACAGCTTCCGCAGATTGTTGTACTCAAATACTATGGATGAATGAAGCTCTAAAAGAATTCAACACAGGTACAAATCAACCAATTACCATCTATTGTGATAACACAAGTGTGATCAGCCTCAGCAAAAATCCAATGATGCACTCAAAAACCAAACATATACCAATCAAGTATTATTTCCTTTGTGAACAAATAGCTGAACAAAACATCATCTTGGAATATATCAATACTACGGAGTAGATAGCTGATATTTTCACAAAACCTCTTCCTCGAGAAGAATTTGAACATCTTCGTCGAAAGATGGGGGTTATCTCTTTAGCATCACTTAAGTTGATTCATAAATATGTTGCAGGATAGGGGGAGCAGTTTGAAAAGGGGAGCAATTCGACAGGGGGAGTCCTTGTGCACTCCCTTGCCATTGATGTCAAAGGGGGAGAGAAGAAGAGTATTGTCATCAATGACAAAGGGGGAGATTGTTGACCTAGAATTTCATTGACATCAATATGGAAATATTATGGATGGGTAAACAATGATGTGAAGCCAAGCAGAGCAGATCCATGAAGAAACATGAGCAAGAAGCCAAGGAGCAAAGCCATCAGGGAAGCCATTATAAGAGGAACACATCAGAGGAGTGTTGAATAATTCAGAAAAACACAGAGAGGAGAAGAAGAGACAGAGGAATCATAATGGGTCTTTGAATCCGGTTGAAGAATCAAAGTGAAGCTTAGAGAGAATCAACGACGTATGAATTCGTAGAAGACAGGCTCAGAGAGAGTTGAGCAACAGAGAAGTGAAAGGCCGAAATCCTAAAGAAAACCTGAAACTACGGGAAAAACACTGAAGAAATGAATCAAAGTAAAAGTGAGGAGACAGATGAAGATTGAACGCACAAGAACCGTTGGATCTTGGAGATCAACGGACGAGCTTGTTTGTAATGATTGGCCAGGATTAAGTCACACATCGTAAATTCAAAGAAATGAACGATGAAGATTAATTTAAGTATTAACAGATGAGGAAATCAGAGGAGCTGTCATAAACATTGATGGTAGAATATCTACGGTCATTGGGCTCTAAATAGCTCAGGCGTTGGTCAAATAGAAAGGCGGATTTAAAGCTATAAGCAGGATTTCAGGTGGATGCAAAATGGTAAGTGGTATTTAGAGGAGAGTGCCCGATTCAATTCAATGGTTGATACATAGCAACTAGAGGATAGAGAAAAACCACTCATTTTGAGCGGGTAACTCTCATGCAAGTAGTCTACCTGAAATCGATGTAGATCGTTGGATTTTGGGGGTTGAAATCTATGGTGGAGAATGAACCTGATAAAGTTAAACCTCGGGAACTGAGTCTGTGCAAGTTACGTCATGACCATTGCAATACGCCCTAATGCTATATCACATCCGTCGTATCAAAGGTTGTGCATCACACGTTATAAAGGAATGGAACACTATAGACTTGCGATTGCAATTGAGATAGTGTCGTGGCTAGTGGGACCACCCATTATATATTTCTAACTATGTTAATGGGGCATTGGCTAGGTTGCGATTGCGATTGCGGGATTATTAATGTATATTGTATGAATATTAAAAAAATGGGGGCCTCTCTCATATTTTCTTTAATATGCAACATTATTGTAATTCGGCCTCTCTTCCACATTAACATGTCCTGTGAGTATTGATGGATTCGAAGAGATAGAGGAAGTCGAAGAGTGAGTGTAGAGGAAGCTGAAAGATCAAGCAAGCATTGAGGAAGCCAAGTTTCAAGCGAGCAAGGAGGAAGCCAAATGATCTGAAAATGGAGCTCTTAGGCTTCTTTTCGAACTTATAAGAACCTCTCCCACTTCCAAAGCTTTAAATTTTCCCAAGTCTATTTGATCAACCAATGCGGAAACAAGAAATGCTTGAAAATATGGGTGTATGCTTGTATTTGTTTTCAACTGATTATTTACTTTAAAATCTGTTGTTTGTTCTGATATGGGAAGGTACTTAAACTAATACATAAATGCATATAATAGTAGTTAAAGCAGTAGTAAAAACAAACACATAAGGCAACGATATAATATGAAGTTCACCTTAATATCTTGGGCTACATCTCCTTGAGCTCTAATCAACTCGATTAGGCTCTCTGGGATTATGGCTTCAATTCTTTTACAGGTGCTACACTTAATTCCAATTTTTTTATAGGAACATTGGGCTCAGAACACCATTTTATCCCTTGGCTCTTGGAGCTCTTCGTCTTTCCAACTCTGGCTCTTGGCTTTGGCTCTGGCTCTTGTTCTGGTTGTGGCTCTGACTCTAGCTCTAGCTCTATGGCTCTGGCTTTGGTTTTGGCTCTCAGCTCTCGCTTCTGGCACTCGCTTTGGCTCTTGGCTCTAGCTTTTCTAAGCTCTTTCTCTCAGCCTTTGCATGCCTCTGTGAATCGCTCAACCTCCAAGCAACTCCAACAACAATATATGCTACTGTCAATTGAGCTCTCTGGCTTTTCACTCAACCTCCGAGTGACTCCCCATAGTCTCTGCACATTCAGCGTCTTCTCGCTGTTCGCTCTTTTTCTCCTCCTTTACTCTCTATTTGTTCATGGCTCTTAGAATCATTCTTTTCCCCGACTATTTGTTTCGGCTTCCCAGCTCTATGGATTGCCTACCTCTGTCTACTCGGACTTCTCTGCCCTGCATCATCATTGTTGCGTAATGATTCACAGAGAGGTGGCCACTTGTCTCCTTACGAATTGAGTGCCAACTCTTCCCTAAACAGTTTTTATTTTGGTTACTCTGTGAATGCCCACGAAACATGAATCTATGCCAACTCATTGTCCATGTTAGACTTCAAATCTTTATGCATCATGCCTTATTTTCTCCCTTGGGTCTAGTCTCCCATTGGGTGCCATCTCCACCATTAGATCAGGGGACTCCAGATCCTACGGTTATCACTCTTATCGTGTCGATGACTTGCTAGGATGTTAGCCCATGATGAGAGTGGTTTTCTCTCTCATCCGATGGACATGCGTCAATCACTGTATGGCATCGTTGGGTCCTCTGAAAAACTTGCTTACCACTCAAAATGCCTCTGATATTCTATCGGTTTTGGAGCACAGGACCCACCTTTGGTTTTAGTGCTTTTCCCATGGTTTCTTGTCTTTCCTTGTGACCGAGCACTCAGGGCTATTCCATTTCGAGGGGTTTTTCCTAGCAAAAGCATGATCACGCATGGGAAACAACCTCTGTTTTTTTATCCTAGCTTCCTAACTGCCATTTTTGTGCCATGCATAGTCCCCATGGGCCAACAGTCAATGCGCTTTTGACCGAAGGTCCTCATTGCTCTGTGTTGGCTACAAATTGTCGTTGTTCAGAGGTTATTTCTAATAGACTTCAACATCCATAAGTTTTTAAACTTTGGTATGAGTTTTTAGAGAGTTCAAGTAGCTTTAAGAGAGTTCAAGGATCCAAATTTAGATCACGCCTTCCCACTAAAAGAACTTTTGGTCCACCAAAATACTGATATACTGATCTGAGCAGTAAATGATGTTAGAAAATTATATATTATAGAGCAATGGAACACATAAAATATTGCAGAAATATAAACACAGAAAACGCATAAAACAAGAGAGACACAAATATACGTGGTTCACCCAGTTTGGGCTATGTCCACCCCCGAATAGCCAGTCCTTCCTTTCTATTATCTAGAAAAATGAAGAGACACAACCTATAGTAGATATGTTGTAATATCCTCGGTTTTCTCTCATAGTCTCACCTCTCTTCTTCTCGCTCGGAGAATACATATATATTACACAAACTTAATACAATGCCCTCATACAAAGAGAGGGGTTGCCTTCTAGGGCAGAAAACCCTAAACTAAACATAAGTTCTATCGTTAGATCATCTACCTAATGAACGACCCAGATTGACTAGAAATTACTATACTTTTACAAGGCAATTTTACATTTGTTTTTAGCTTCAGGGGCGCTACCCCCAAAACCCCACCATGGGACCGTTGGCCCCCAAGACCCCCTAGACGTGGGGGATCACCCCCCCCCCTAGACCCCATGGGGGGGACAAGTCCCCCCCACACCCCCTGCGTGGAGGGGTGTATAAACTTCTTGGGGTATACATCCGGCTGAAACAAAGACCTCTAAACAATCATTCTCCATACTCAACAAATGAGAGTAACAACACCTTATTCTTTTAGCCTCCCTACACTTTCCTTTTCATAGCACCTCTGAACCAAAACCTCTGACCACTTCCCTTCTTGGATGGGTTGGTTGTCTTGGGAATAACTTTTTTCCTCCTTGACTTCATGCAGAACTTTGGCTGTGAAGTTTACAGAAGGTAGTTTGAACTTCTTTTCCTTGATCCTTGATCCAAGGTGGCTCAAACAAATGTGAAGTATATATTCCCCACAAAACTTTCATTTGTACTTGTTTGAAAAAATGCCAACAACAACTGTTAACAACATTAGGCATATAGACAACAACTACATGGGCTAACACCTGCCTCAACAAAGAAACATATTTCACGTCTTGTGAACCCTTCCATGTCTTATATCTACGTACAAATGATTAACTAGATAACAAGCCAATAAAACATGCCTTTACAAAAAATGACCCTTCAAGTCAAGCATGTAGGAAAAAGACCTTTAGGAATATTTTTCCAAAAGATGAAACACTTCATCCTTATCTCCATTTTAGAGACCAAGTTAACTTCTCCCATGCCAACATTACACGCATCTCATGCTCATCCATGCATTTCATCTATCAACTTTTTATTAAGTACATTATACTTTCGAAGCTGAAATGAACATATTGTTGTAGCAATAAAGTGAGTTTCCTACTCAACTTCTTTCTATTTACCATTTTGGTAAGATCCTGTAGCTTGCATTTATTCCATAAAGAAATGCAAACAGATGCATCACTAGACATGCAGCCTTAATTGGATAAGAATTCTAACCATTTCTTACCAATCCATTTCAAAGGTCCCTCCTTTGTTTCCACATCAGCTTCAATATGTGAATCATCCCGAACCACATCAATCATGGAATCTTTATTTTCATCCCTACCATTTTCTTTTTCCACCTTCTCCTTTAGCTTTGGTGGAAGTAGTGCTAGATTCAAAGTCCAACACCTTTCAGTAAGATGCCCTTGCTTATGGCAGTAAGTGCAACACATGTGCATCCTTTTGACAACATGATTGGCCTTGTCTTGTGGACCTTTGGCTACTTGCTTCTTTTCCTTCAAACGTTCCTGTATGTGACCATCCTCTTCCAACATATAGAAACATAATGGTTATCAAACCATAAAAGGAACATGAAATTATTTTTCCATGCTTTACAAAATCAAAAGGAATGTGTTTAGAATCAGATTTATACCTGCATCTTTCACTTTTCTTACCTTCATGAGGAGGTGAGACAAATGAAGAAGTAGCTCCCTTTGGAACACTATCACTTTCTTCAAGGCTGTCAAAGTTTCCACAACCCTCTGGTTCAAGTATGTGCTTCTGAACACCTACATCGTGCAAATGATGTCTTGAGCTATTGCATTCCTCCTGAACACAATCCTCACACTTCTGAGGTAGAGGACCTGCAATGAAACTCCTTTTTGGAACTATTTCAACGGTCTTCATGGCAGCTTTGGAATTCTCTCCATAAGAGTGTCCATAGCCAAGACCCAAATACTTAGGCCTTTCCTCAACCATTATTGGCTCGACAATACCGTATGCATGTTTGCCCAATTCTTTTCCCTCATAGCCCATCTTGGACATTAACTTGGAACCTATGCCTCTGGTATGTTTTTCAAAAGAACCAATATAAGAATTCTTAGAAGAATTGAAGACAAACAGGAATGGTTTACCTCTTCTTCAAGTTGATACTTGGCCAAGGCTTTTTTTGCAACAAAGAGTTGTGATTTCAACTGGTGCAACTCATGCATCCTTTTCAGGTTCATATTTGCAATATGAATTTGCCTTTCCATTTCCTGCAATTTGCTAGAAAGCATCTACTTCTCTTCCTCTACAAAATTCAACTACTCTCTAAGTATGCTACTCTTCCTTCCATCCTCATACATTTCTCTCACCATATCCATCATGATGGACAATTCTTGCTTTATGTCTCCATTAAAGGAACTTCAGGAGCAAGAAGAATTTGAGAACTCACTTGTAGAAGTTTTCATTTTCTAAATGCATAAAAGAACTTCAAACAAGAGTATTAAAGAGCTTATCCAGTAACCTCTTGAAACAACCTTTTGTGCTTCAAGGATTGCCCTGAGGTCCTTTGTGATAGAAGAATGCCTTCAACTCTTCTTCCTTCTTTTCCTTCCTAGATTGAGCTATCAATAGCTTTCCCTTCACCTCTGTAAACTCAAACAATAGTCATTCTGCAACCAAGCATACAACCGATGAGGCAATCAATCCTTGACTGTCCAAACACCTTTTAGACAAGCAATATTTTCCCTGTCAATAAAGAATTCTAATACAACCTTATCTGAAGGTGGGGTTAATCAATCTTAACCTTCGATACCGCCTGATCTGAAAATGGGGCTCTTAGGCTTCTTGTTGAACCTACAAGAACCTCTTCCACTTCTAAAGCTTTAAATTTTCCCAAGTCTATTTGATCAACCAATGTGGAAACAAGAAATGCTTGAAAATATGGGTGTATGCTTGTATTTGTTTTCGTTGATTATTTACATTAAAATCTATTGTATGTGATGATATGGGAAGGTACTTAAACTGATACATAAATGCATATAACAGTAGTTAAAGCAGTAGTAAAATCAAACACATAAGGCAACAATATAATATGGAGTTCACCCTGATATCCTGGGCTACGTCTCCTTAAGCTCTAATCAACTCGATTAGGCTCTCTAGGATTATGGCTTCAATTTTCTTACAAGTGCTACACTTAACTCCAATGTTTTATACAGGAACATTGGGCTCAGAACACCATCTTACCCTTGGCTCTTAGAGCTCTTCAGCTTTCCAGCTCTGGCTCTTGGCTCTGGCTCTAGCTCTTGCTCTGGTTGTGGCTCTGACTCTAGCTCTGGCTCTGTGGCTCTGGCTCTGGTTCTGGCTCTTAGATATCGCTTCTAGCACTCGCTCTGGCTCTTAGCTCTGGATTTTCTAAGCTCTTTCTCTCCGCTTTTGCATGACCCTGTGAATCACTCGACCTCCAAGCAACTCCAACAACAATATATGCTGATGTTAATTGAGCTCTCTGGCTTTTCACTTGACCTCTGAGTGACTCTTTAGGCTCTCTATGCATTCAACGTCTTCTCGCTATTTGCTCTTTTACTCTCTGTCTGTTCATGGCTCTTAGAACCATTCCGTTCCCTGGCTGTTTGTTTTGGCTTCCCAACTCTTTGGATCACCTGCCTTTTTCTGTTGGGACTTCTCTGCCCTACATCATCATTGCTGCATAACGCTTCGTAGAGAGGTGGCCACTTGTCTCCTTACAAATTGAGCGCCAGCTCTTCCCCGAACAGTCATTATTTCGGTTACTCTGTGAATGCCCACGAAGCATGAATCTGTGCCAACTAATCGTTCATGTCGGACTTCAAATATTTATGCATCATACCCTATTTTCTCCCTCATGTCTGGTCTCCCATTGGGTGCCATCTTCACCATTAGATCTGGGGCCTATATATACTACGGTTATCGCTCTTATCGCGCGTATGACTAGCTCGGATGTTAGCCCATGATGAGACTGGTTTTCTCTCTCATCCGCCAAACACTCGTCAATCACTGTATGGCATTGCTGGGTCCTTTGACAAACTTGATTACCACCCAAAATGCCTCCAATATTCCACTAGTTTTGGAGCGTGGGACCCACCTTTAGTTTAGCGCTGTTCCCATGGTTTCTTGGCTTTCCTTTTGACTGAGCACTTGGGGCTATTCCATTTTGAGGGATTTTGCCCAAGGATGCGTACTAATCACACATCAGAAATAGCCTCTATTTTTTTATTTGATCCTCTTAACTACCTTTTTCGCACCATGCATAGTCCCCATGGGCCAACGGTCAATGTGCTTTGATCGAAGGTCCTCGTTGCTCTGTGCTGGTTGCAAATTGTCACTGTTTAGAGGTTTTTTCTGATAGGCTTCGACATCCATAAGGCTTTAAACTTCGGTATGAGTTTAAGGATCCAAATTCAAATCACCAAAGGTCAGGCATATCAGGCATATAAAATAGAGAACAAGGAAATTTTAGGGTGGCTAGCGAACTGTAAGAAACAAAGGAAGCCGAAGTTCTGTCAGAAGTGGAAGGAACAGGAGGAAAGAAGTAAGTCATAGGTCCAGCAGGGTTGAGAGGATAGAATTACAACCAAATAGATCCAGACAGTTTACCTCAGAGGGTTGGAGCCCTTGAGGTTGGTGCCTTAGAAATAAAAGGATTGGTGTCCTCGAAGTTGGTGCTCCTAAATTCAAGGTTGGTGCCTTGACAAGAGAGAGTTGGTGATCTAGAGGTTGGAGCCTCACAAAGAGTCCAAGTTGGTGCTTGGCAACTGATTGAAACCATCTATATATATATATCTATATATATCTATATCCTATATATATTATATAATATACTATATATATATATATATATATATATATATATATATATATATATATATATATTATTATATATATATTACTTGATTTATTGCAGAGATCATATTAATAAAAGCATCTATTCCTATTATCTATTTTTATGTTCCAAATATAATTTTTTTTAACTAATAAAAATGATAATTGAAAAGAAATACTAATTCACCCCCCTTAGTGTTTCCAACAATGACTAGGTGCGCGAGGTCAAGAGAACCGTGCGTGGTTCGGAAACTTGGAAAGCATGCATTACACACAGGGATGGAAATGAGGTTGACTGCGCAAATCGGCGAGTATGAAATGGATCAGGTAAACTTGGATCTCGGATCAAACGTGAATGTACTCCCGAAACAAACGTGGGAACACATGGGCAAACCCACACTACAATGGTCTCCTATCCAATTGCGAATGGCGAACCAGCAAAAGATCCTCCCCATGGGGAGATTGCAAGGGGTAATGGTGTATTTTAAAGGTGAGAAAGCGTTGGCAGATTTCAAAGTAATAGAGATTGTCGATGACAATAATTCCTATCTCGTGCTACTAGGAATAGATTGGGCCACCGATATGAATGAAGTCGTAAATCCAAAGAAGTGCAAAATTAGTTTTGAAAAAAAGTCATTACACGTAGTAGTACCGCTAGATCCGACCAAAGGAGCAAAATACACTAAACCGGTGCGCGACAATGAGAGTGATGATGACCTCAATTTTATCTACAAGATAACTGTATGAGAACAGGACTGGGTGAACCCAACTGCAGATGGTAGGATTTTGTTGAAGCGGGAAAGCTCCTGCACTTCTGATTCGAAAGAGGAAACAGAATGATGGTAGAACCAATTACACAAGATAACCACGTTTAATTGCAACATGATGGTTAGATCATTGCGCTGCGTAACAACAAAGGTAAGGGATCTGCCTATGTATGATGGGTTGATAGCGGTGGATGAATTCCTGGACAAATTTGAAAGCGTAGTACCAAAACAGCAGTAGTTTGATGCTTTGAAATGGACACTACGTGCAACACTCGCAAGGTGGTGGAGTACACATCAGGAAAGTTTTTAGGACTAGTGAGGATATAATAGGATGATGCTCCTATGATTAGAAAAACCCCAGCTAAGGATGAGATTTGGTTACTAGGGGCAAAACCACTTGTGCACCCACCTTTCCTGATGGGTATAGACATATTACATGTAGCCCGCACAAGTGCACACCTCTCCCAAATAGAGAATCAAAATGGAACGCAGCAACAGGAAAGGTGAAGCGCGCCAAGGATTATCCAAGGAAAAGTTCTTGATAGGGTGTGCGAAGCGCTGAACAGGGTTCACTAGTTGAGACACACTGATTGGGACCTACGCATACCAGTGGTTTGATGGGCCTATGGGGCCATATGCAAAACCCTGACCGCCAAAACAATTCCAAGAACGCAGATTGAAGTGAGGATCATAATCTCTAAGGAGAATGTGATTATTAATCCATGTGAAATAACACCCATAGGTGTGACACTGCGCAAAGCCCCGAACATGGGAATCACACAGTTATGTGAAGCAGAACACATAAGACTTCAGGAAGCCATTCGGCAAGGGAACCTTAGAGTTCACAAACTTGAAAAGGACCTGGTACGACGAAGGAAGAAAAGGATTTTGATGGATGCAGAGGTCAAGAGGTTGGAAAACAAGATCAAGGGAGCATGTCTCGTCGATAAACCAAGGATGGCAAGGTAAGGTGTGGGTGATCATACTAATGAATTATAAGACTATTGTCGAGAATTAATTAGTCTTCTGCTGTGGCTAGGACCATATATCACCAAATGCAGTAACCAAGGGAGCGCATTACAAACAATAGAGTACGCAATGCTGATCACCACGATGATAGGTGAGGATTTTCTGCGGACTATACTAGAGGGCGAGATGGAGCCTCTCATAGGTGGTGTTACAACCTGACTAGCCATAGGAAGAATAATCTTATCACTCCAAGTAGCTGAAAGGGAGCGCGGGACTATAAACTATCCTACTTGGAAGTTGTGCACTTTGATAGGTGCATGTAGGAACAACCTATCACAAGGTTCGTGCCCGCACATGGAGGGATGCGCTGCTGCATGGGTGGGCTGGGAAGTGATCGTTGGTGTCACTCTTCATGCAGGATGTCCAATTTGAGGCCAAATGGAGCGAGTGATGAGCATTTAAGACAAGATTTATGGGAAAGATTTCAGAAAATCTACCGCCAAGAAAGCATTGATGGCCCATAATTGCCGGGAATGGTCAAATTCGAATTCAAAAGTACTCCAAGGGCTAGCTAGTGGATAACACTTGCTCATTTGAGCATTGAGTGGTCGAGAAGAGCACAAAGTGTTGAGATACAAGTGATAATAGAGCCCCTAAGTTTGCGAGAGACAAAATACTGTGTAGAAATGATGACAACCACTAAGGATGGGTTGGGAATTAAGGAAGGAACCGCCGGCGAGGCCGCACAGACCCCCATGGTACAGGATGTTCCTGAAGGTGCCGAGGTCGTAACAGAAATCCCCAAATCACCCCAAACGCTGAGACTGAAGAAAGATAAGCAGGAAATGGGACCAGTAGGTATGTCCCCGAGGAATCCGGGACATAGTAACTTATCAATGGAAGAAAAAGGAAATGCAGTTACCATTGAATCTAATGAAGAGGAAGAAGACTTACAGGCCTTGATTTACACCACAGAGGAAGAAGAAGATGTGAAGGAAGACATCCAACCATTACGCTCTGTAGAAAAATTGCCCACATATGTCCCTTCGCAGAAAGGGAAAGCCAAAGTACCAAAGGATCTAGATGCAACGAAGAGTGCACTCTAGACCCTAGTCCTCCTCGATGGAATTAACTTTGAAGGTCCGCTTCTAAGATGCGTGCCCACCCTAAAATTTGAAATCTAGGACCTCATAGACAGCAAGAATTTCCCACACTTAGAAATGGAAAACCTAATGAAACAGAATACAGAGGGGTCGACGATAATGTTAACACCATGAAAATGGCTGCACGGTGTGGAAAAGTGTGGGTTGCTTCATCTGCTATGGATACCACATTTAAACTCTGCACCTATCACCATTTCGTCATCAGGTAGCTGCTTTTCCTGGTGCATGATGGGTACTTATGGCTGGAGGAGCCTATTCCCATCACGACAAATCTCATCCATCGAATTTCTCAGCTTCCCTATAAGGGAAAGGACCCCGTGACAATAGCAGCGAAAAGTAGCGACTTGGCTCTCGTGGAGGCCATGAAGAAAAGATATAAGCTTGAGAAGAAAAAGAGGGGTTACGCTATCACTAGTATCAAGGATAAAGGGTTGCGCGTAGCCACCCAACTTTTGGCTGGTAAAGTAATGAGAAAATGTCGCGGCGATGAAGTACTAGCGCCGATAGTTGCGCTAGACGAACAATGTGTAGAAGGGGTCCAATTCAACTAGGCCAAGTTCCTTTGCGAAGAGTTTTTTCTCGACTGCTAGGAGGCCTAGGAACAGGGTAAGACCTTCCACTACATGTGGTTGCTCTTATCCATCTTGCTAGTAGCAGGAGAACTATTGGAGGACAGCCAGTTCCCGAGCATCGATCGAGACTTACCAGAGGTTGCGAAGTACACTTCACTCTGGGCCACCAAGGACATGAAATGAATTCACGATACCAAGATTTTTTGGGTGCTCATGGAGGCGAGCATCCAAATGTGGATTAATAGGAGATCGTGCCTATCCCCCACAGTGCACAATAGTCTACAGAGTTTTGCAAACTTTAAGGTGGACATGCACAATATCTACATCAGAGCGTGAAAGGATCTGGTGTAGCAATGGAGAAAGCTCACATTCATAGACACTAACAACATGATCTTTATGGTGTTAGAGACATGGCTTCCTGAGTGGCGTGCCCCAGATTTGGTAGAGATGGAGAAGATAGCAACGCAGAAAAAGAAGGATGATGCCAAGTTGCATGTCACCCAACTAGTTGAGAAAAGGTGCAACCAAAAAGTGGCAGCCGAGGTCAAGGCAGCTCACGATGTGACACAGGTAGTCATGGAGAAAAGGAAGGTAGACGAAGCAGCAGCGGCAACACAGATAGTAGAGGCTGAAACAGTGTAGGCAGAGGAGGGCCAAGCAGTGTCTGTAGGATAGGAGGTAGAGGACAAGGACCTTGCAGAAGAGAACGTGGACCCAGGAACCACCTCAGCCCAACTCAAACAGCTATGCATCACAGAAAGATCAAGTCCAAGAAAAAAGGTCAAGGCCTCAAAGCTAGCCATCAACCCAATCACCTTAACTGAAGGTGACCTCCATGACATCAGCGAGTCAGTTCGCGATGTCACTAGTGAAGCACTCCAAGACTTTATGATAGGGCAGCAGAATGTGTTGGGGGCCCTTTGGATGCAGCTGCAGGAGTTAAAGGTGCAGCCCCCTCAGGAAGGTATCCTATCTACCCACGTCACAGTGGGCACTTCAATAGCATAACAGATGTTACACATGAGGATGGAAAACACAATAGTGTTGCCAAAAGGAGAGTTGGTATCAGCAGATGTGATGGACTGAATAATGGTTAGCATGATGAAAGGTCGTGGCCTTAATCTAGCCGCCCTTCCCCAGGAATTGCTCTATCAACTATAGGATGGAATAACAGCAGAGCTGCGAGCCAGGGAGAGCCGTGCGATCTAGGTTCTAATTGAACATAATATTAATATAAAATAGCTTAGCTTGCAGCACGACAAGTTGGTGTCATAGAACAAACATTTGGTGCAAATGGTAGATGATTCTTGCCACTGTGTCCCAGAGCTGGCTATTGCAACAGATCTACCAGTAGAAGTGCGGATTCATAGTTTAGCAAGTGGATTCCATGATACCAAAGAAGAGACAACAAAGGTATAGCTGGAGTGTTGGCTTGTATGGGCCTGACCCCTATTCAGAGGTGATTTAGCCAAGAAAATCTCGGTACCACTGGCCCTTTCGGCAACAGTCCGTAGAGCATGGACTGAGGTCTCACTCGAAGTAGTATGGGAGGGTGCTAGAACTAGGTTTCTACACCCTGGGAATGTCTAATGAACTTCTGGAGGTTTGCGGTTTGACCCTGCACGCACGTTGTTAGACACATCTGTTAGTACTTTGCAACCTATGATGCTACTTCTACGTAGCCCCACTTGAGGTGCGACCCGTATTATACCCAAGTTCCATGCTATTTAATCTATTATTACCTAATTACTCAACTTATTGATAATTAACTGTATATCCAACAATCATATAAGTGTGCACGATAAAAAAAAATATAAATGTAAAAGAGGCAATACACAAGTAGATGCATAGAAATTGGAATCAACTTCTCTTTATTATTCTTCGTTTAGGATTATAGACTCAACACCACCCTGCACACTCAGCTACAGGGGTCCACGCACTCAGTTGCAGACTCTACTAGGCCTCTATGCACTCAGCTGTAGAGCCTCTTCCTACTACTACGACCCAATACACTTAGACTCTTACTCTATGGTCGAACCATGCGTATTCATCTATTTCTCTGATATGCTAATTAGCTCTCTTTACAACTTAAAGCCTCACTCTATTTATACAATCCCATGGTCCGTCCGTGGACCATGGGTAGGCCGACATGTCATTACATTACTTTACAACACTTAGGGCAGACAACCCTATGACTCAACCTATACTTTGCGCTTCGTGCCTATAATTCACGAAGTCTTTCAATACATTTGATCAATACTTGGGCTTTAAACCCCAAAACATGCTGTGGGGGTATTCCATGCCCAACAGGCCCCCAACACAATCATCGTGACTTGTCCTGAGTCACTCTGTTGGTGCAGCTATCTTGGCGTGGAGTCCCTCCAACTGGTCTCATACTGCTTAGAGGTCCTTGGCGCACTGTTCTGTGGTTTGATGGACTTGCTGCATGTGCTCTTCCAATGCTTCTTTGTGAGGATCAACTGCCTGCCTTAGCACGTAGAGTCCCTACATCTGTGCGAGCTTTCCCTCAATATCTGCCATAATGGTGAAGGCCTCATCAAGCCATGGCTGGACGCGAACTTTGAGAAGTGCCTCTTTCTGTCTTGCGACATCCATCTACTCTTTCAGTGCCCTTGCTTGCTGCATCTTTGCCAGCTGTTGAGTGAGGAAGGTTGTCTGTGTAGTTCCCTTTACATTATCGTATTGCTCCTAAAGCTTGCGCACCTCTATTTCTAGGCACTATATGTTGGGGTCCTCCTACAAGGATTTGAGGACACCAAAGGCTTGATCCAACATACCGGTATAGTCCTATAATTCCCATCTAATTTCTTCCAATCCTATTTGAATAGCGCTAGTGCACTGCTTTCTAACTTCTGGAGGAGTGGAAGGTTGCGCCTTCAACCGCAGCTCGGCAATCTAGAGATTTAGTTCTAGTTTCACTCACATTGTTTCCTCACACGCGCTTTAGACCCCACTTACCAGATAGTGGATCTACATTTCTGTTGGTAGGTCTGTGGCGATGGACAACTCTGGGACTCACTGGCATGCTTCATCAACTGTTTGCACTATCTGCTAGTTTTGTGACACCAATTTGTCATGCTATAGGCTGAGCTATTTGATATTAATCTTTTTCTCACTCATCACCTGAATCACATGGCCCTCCCTGGCACAGAGCTCTGCTGTTATGCCATCCTGTAGTTGGTATAGTGTGTCTCACAGAAGGACAACAAAACTAAGGATATGTCCCTTGATCCTGCCCATGACGGCTCTGTTGACTTCATTCTCTGTTGTTAGCACTCCTTCCAGTAGCACTATGGTGTTGGCCATCTTTGCATCTAGTAACTGCTCCGCTGCTAATGTGCCTGCTACGCCATAGGTGGCTAAAGTTCCTTCCTGTGGGGGTCGCACCTGTAGTTCCTACAGCTACACACTTAGTCCCCCCAACACAATTTTCTGCTCTGACATGGCTTCTTGGAGCACTTCCTTGGTGACCTCACAAACCATGTCGCTGATGTCATGGAGGTTGCCTTCTATTAATGTGATCGGGTCGATGGCCAATTTGGATGCCTTGATCTTTTTCCGTGGACCCGATCTCTCTGTGACATGCTTCCTTTTCGGTTGGGTGGAAGTTGTGCCTGGGTCCGTGCCTTCTTCTACTAGGTTGGTGTCCTTTGCCTCCTATCCCATAGACAATTTTGGGTCCTCTTCTTCCTACGTTGTTATGGCTCCTGTTGTCTGCACTGCTGCTGCTACTTCGACGGCCTTTGCCTACTCCGTGACTACCTTTGTTACCTCACGGACAACCCTTACCTGTACTGCTGCTTTTTCATTGTGCCTCTTCTTGGCCAACTTCGTGATGCGTAACTTGGCCTCATCCTTTCATTTTTGTGTTTTTGTCCTATCCAACTCCTCCAGATCCAGGGCGTGCCACTCGGGGGGGCATGATTCTAACACTGGAAAAATTGTATCATCAATGGCGATGAAAGGAAGCTTGTTCAATTGTTGCGCCAGATCCTTATGCACCTTGATGTAAATATTATGCATATCTACCTTGAAGTCCGCAAAGCTCTGCAGACTATTGTGCACTGTGGGGGATAAGCGTGACCTTCTATTGATCCACATCTGGATGCTCGCCTCCATGAGCACCCATAAGATCTTTGTCTCGCGAATCTGCTTCGCATCCTTGGTAGCACAGAGCAACATGTACTTTGCAGCCTCTGGTAAGTCATGTTCGATGCTCAAGCACTGACTATCCTCTGGCAGTTCTCCCATTACCAGCAAAATGGACAAGAGCAACCATGCGTAGTGGAAGGTCTTGTCTTGCTCCTAGGCTTCCTTATAGTTGGTCAAGAATTCCTTGCAGAGGAACTCAGCCCAGTTGAATTTGACCCCCTTTGCGCATTGTTTGGCCAATGCAACTATCATCGTTGGTACTTCATCGCCGCAGAGTTTAGTGGCTACACGCACTCGTTTATCTTTTATGTTGCTGATTGCGTAACCCCTCTTTTTATTCTCAAGTTTATATTTCTTCTTCATGGCCTCTGCGAGAGCCAAATCTCTACTTTTTCCTACTATCACCGTGGGGTCCTTTCCCTTATAGGGGAGTCAGGAAATTTTATGGATGAGATCCGCCATGATGGGAATAGGCTCCTCTAGCTATAAGTACCCATCGTGCACCGGGAAAAGCAGCTGCCTAATGACGAAAATAGTGATGGGCGCATACTGAAAGTGTGGAGTCCATAGCAGATGAAGCAATCCGGCCTTCTCCACACTGCGCAGCAATTTTCGCAACTCTAATGTTGTGATTGGCCCCTCTGTGCTCTGCTTCATGAGGCTCTTCGTCTTTATGTGTGGGAACTTCTCGCTGTCCACGAGGTCCCAATATTCAAACTTCATTGTGGGCATGAAGCCCAAGTGCGAGCCCTCAAACACAATTCCATCGAGGAGGAGCGGGGTATAGAGTGCGCTCTTAGTGGCATCTAGATCCTTCGGTATCTTAGTTTTCCCTTTCCGTGGAGGGACGTACTCAAGTAATTTTGCTACAGAGCGCACTAGCTGAATGTCCTATTCCATGTCTTCTACCTCCTCTATCTCATCGACGAGAGCCTGTAGGTCCTTCTCCTCATCATCTGTCTTAATGGTGACAGCCTTGCCCTTTTCTTCCATTGAGATTTTACAGAACCGTGGATTCCTCGGGGCCATGCAAACTGGTCCTGCTGGCTGCTTATCTTTCTTTGGCCTCGGCATCCAAGGTGATTTCAGGATTTCTGGTGCGACCCCAGTATCTCTAGGAACATCATGTATAGTGGTGTTCTACACAGCCTCGTCAGTGGTTCCTTCTGCAGAGCCCAAACCTCGCCTGGTAGCCGTCA